>JAOUZG010002851.1:3653776-3704591 GCA_026289955.1 Argiope argentata | reverse complement strand
CACATACAGGAATGTAAAAAAAAAGTCAAAAAACAATCTTATTTCAGACAATCACATACAGGAATGTAAAAAAAAAGTCAAAAAACAATCTTATTTCAGACAATTTATATGAATAGCGGTAGAAGCAGCACTCAGCTCGATAAGTAAATAGCATAAGCTTAGGGTATAGAAAAATTAACATACAATTTTTTTCTTAAATAAAACATGATATAAGGAATATTCAATTAATGTTGGAATCATAAAATATTAACCAACATTAAACCTTTGATTATTTATGGTTTTCTGTTTAGACTACTAATTTTTAATAATAATATTTTAAAATGTCAAAAAAATGAATTATGATAATGCTTCATGGTTAAGAAAAATATTAATTTTTCTTCTTATTTATCAGTATTTTACCAGAAGAAAAGAAAAAAGAAAGAAAAGAAAATGCAGAATAAAATAATATTACATAAATAAATTTTATTTGCTTACATCAATTGATATCTTTTTCAATTCGTTAAACATATTCCTCAATTCCTGTTTAGAATCATACAAATGAACATAAGTTTTTGAATCTGACTTACATTTGCTAATGAAATAAACACCATCTGGTGGTACAGATTTTAAACTATTAATCATATCTGGATTTTCAAATAATTCTTCAATATTTATTCCTATGACTGTTAAAACTTCTTTCACCTTACGAAAGGCTTCATAGTTATGCTTCATCTCCTCATCAAACTCAACTAAATCTTTAACATTTATCTCATTATCATCTGTATTATTTGAGTTATTGATAATAAAATCAGTTGATTTAATTATATCATGATTCTCTTTTTTACTTTCTGAATGATCCATTTTACTTGTTGATAAATTAGTATCTCTATGCACTTTATTTTTTTTAGATTTTTTGTCAGCCAAACTGCAATTTAATTTTTCCTTTTCATCATTTTTCGATATGTTAGTTTTGCAAACAATTTGAGAATCTATATTATTTTTCTTTTTAGAATGGTTTTGCTTTACCTTTTTATAATTTTTAAATCTAATTGTTTCCTTCTGAGCTTGACCAAGTTTATTATTGACTTTTGCATTTTTTAGAAGATGGTCCTTTGGTTCTTGAATTGCATTAGAATGTGAACTATTGGCCATTGATTTAGCAATCAGAACATCTGACAGTTCTTTACTAGAATCTGATCCAAGTTTTATTTTTGAGGATACAACTATTTCCTTCGTGCCACTCTTTTTTAAATGAAAATTTTCGTTTTCAATATTCAAAGTATGAGAACTGCTTTGAGTGCCATTTGAATAGATTTCATCTTTTGAAACTTTTAATGTCTTTTTTGAATTAGTTGGTGATTGCATTACAGTTTTCTTTTTTAAAGAACTGATTTTTTTGGAAACACCAGATACTTGTGAGCTTTCTTGAACACCATTATTAGTTTGAGGCACATTCAGTGGAACAGCACTGGATTTTTTAGAAAGTCCTTCTTCTGTTTCTTTCATTTCATTTAAAATACTCAGTTTATTATGAGAATTGCCATTCAGATATTTAGAATTTTTTCTACTATGATCATTTGACTGAGTGAATGCATAGTTGGGTTTAGAACAGTTATTCCAATTTAAAGAAATAGTTTCTTCAGTATCAAAAGAACTTATTAGTCTATTTGAAATATCTGTTGTGATAGGTGTTTTAGATGAATCAATTAATGAAGCTTCAACTGAATTGATGTTGTTTTTACCATTATTTTTAGAAGTTTGCTTTGAATCAGATTTTAAAATGCACCTAGTTGCTGCTAAATTTTTATTGTTTTTTTTCTCATGAACACTCTTAGATTTTAGACTTAATGGAGTTGCATCCTTCATTAGCAACTCGTCCATTTTCTTAGCAATTTTATTTTGAGATGGTGAACTGCTTGATATAGAAATGATATTGTGTTTATCACTATTTTTAGAAGCTGGTTCTGCATTGGATATTAAATTTGTCTGGGCTACTACTTGACTTTTATTTCCACTGCCTTTTTCCCTATATATTCTCTCTGTATTTGGAGCTATTTCAATTTCAATACTTGTATCTTTGATTAGCAACTCTTCAGTAGCCTTAGCTAACTCTTTGTTTTGAGATGATGAGTTTTTTGAAGAATCAAATGAGGAAATCTCAGAAGAAATGATATTGTCAATTTCCTTAATTTTAGAAGCTTCTTCGGAATCAACTATTAAGCTCTTATTAGATGATATCTTATCTTTATTTTGAAAGCTTTTCTTTCTACATATTTTCTTAGATTTTATATTTAATGCAGTTACAGTAGGTGGATCTTTGATTAATAATTCTTCAGTACCCGTAACAAATTCCTTATTTTGCGATGGTGAATTTTTTGAAGAATCAACTGAACAAGTATCAGGAGTGAAATTGTCCATGCCATTACTTATAAGAGATTGTCCTGATTCAAATATTAAATTATTCGTAGTTGACATCTTTCTCTTATTATCATTACTTTTTTTCCTATATATTTTCTTTGAATTCACATCTAATTGAATTACAGTATCTGTATCATTTATCAGTGAATCTTCAATACCCTTAGGAAACTTTTTGCTTTGAGATGTTAAATTTCTTAATGAATCAACAGAAGTTTCAGTAGAAGCAATACTGATCTCATTGTTTTTAGAAGATTGTTCTGAATCGGATATCAAGCCATTCTTTGCCGATATCTTACCTTTTTTCTTAGCATTTACTGGGGTTAAAATATGAGTCTCTTTTATTGACAACTCATTAGTTTCTTTAGCAAACTTCTCATTTTTAGAAGGAGATATTTTAGATAAAGAGTTGATAGAAGTGGTAAAGTCTATATTATTATTTTTAGAAGTTGCTTCTTGGTCAGATAATGAACTATTTTCAGTTGTCGTCATTCTTTTATTTTCATAGTCTTTTTTCCTGCATATTCTCTTTGAATCACCATTTATTACACTTAAAGATTTTGAATCTTTTGTTAAAAGTGTTTCTGTTTCTTTGGCACACTCCTTAATATGAGTTTCAAAATTCTTAGTAGATTCAAACTGTTTATCAGAAATCCCCTGAAAATCCGTATTCATAGCAATATTGGAATAAATTTCTTGTTTGGGTAAGTTTTTCTTTTTGATCTTAGAAGCTGCTGTATCCAATTTTATTTTCTCTTGTGAAGCCACATCACATATAATCTTATTTTTAACAGTTTTCTTGAACTTTAGTTTTAAATCAGATTTAACAGCATTATTTGTAGTTACTTGTTCCTGGTTTGAGGAAGTGTTTACAATAGTTCCTGTTAATTGTGCTCTTTTTCCGATTGTTAGTTCTGAAGAACCTGCATTTATAATACTTAATTTTGTAACTTTCTTGCTTGGAACATATTCAGACTTTTTGTTATTCTCATCTATCCCAATTTTTTGATTATCTGAACTTTTTTGGACTGCACTGAAAGTACATACTTTTTTACTTTCTTTGCCTTTAGAGCTTCTTTTCCTTTTTCCTTGAATAACCAAAGATGGATCTAACTTAACTATAGTTGAGTTTTCATCAGTAATAGTAATTTTATTACTATCAACTAATGTTCTTTCTGATTCAGACTGGACCAATTTAGATGATGTTTTGCCTTCAGAAATATTTGCATTGTCTTCAGATGTTTTATCATTGCATGAAGTAGCTTTCTGGTCACAATCCATCTCTACAAAATTAGAATTTGAGCTTGTATCTTTTCCAAGAGAGGTTTTTAAATTTTGCTTCTGTTTAGTAACTGATTTATGAGTAGGTTTGCAAATGTTATCACTATTTTCACATTCTGCTGAGTTAGACATAGAACTATTTGTTTGATCACTTGGCTTTTCATTTGTAACTCCTCTTGCCCTTAAATTATAAGAGCGTGTTGGTAGAGGTAAATGTTTCTCAGGAGTGATGTTTTGTTGACCAGAATTTTTAGAAACATGTTTATTCTTCTTAACAGGAGATTTTGCATTTATAGGACTAGACTGTTTCTTTTCAGAAGATAATTTACTATGGTCTGGTGATTTCTGCAATAATTCAAGACAATCTTGTTTATTAAGAAGAACCATTAAAATATTTTTATTAATTGCATTATCCAACTTAATAGATTTTTCCACCTTTTCCACTTCTTCGGATTCGACACTTCTTGATGATTCTCCTGTTTCCTTTGTCAATTCTTTCTCACAATTTGATGACGAACTTTTGCTCTTTATAATCCAATTATCTAAAGATTTTTGTTTGGATGTTTTTTCTGGCGTGCTGTTAGAAAAATTTACAGTCTCTTTCGAATCTGCACCCGGTTTACTAGCAGAATCTTTAAAGACAGTATTAATGTCCCCATTTTTTAAATTCAATTTAAAAAGTAATCTGTTGATAAAGTTTTCTGGCTGTTTAAAAATTATTCGTTCGAAAAAGTTTTCTATCAGTGATTCTGGCTGTTTTAAAATCACTCGTTCGAGTAAGTTTAGTCGCCGAGATTCTGGCAGTTTTTCAAAAAATCGTTCGATTAACTTTTCTTGCAGCGATTCTGACAGTTGTAAGAAATTTTCCTCCATATCTATTTCGTAAAATGATAAAATAAAATTACATTAAACCACACAGTAGGTTCTTTTCCCAATAGAAATCCAAATCGAAAACAGAAAACAAAGGAAGCTCAGGGAACATTGGTTTATGCTGGCTAAATATATTCTTTACAATAACAAGCTGCTACATCCGATATTGAACTAGTCCGCATGAACGAATCCAAATCAAGTAGGTTTGATAAATAAAAAGTATTTCAAAGACTTCGCATTTTGAAAACGGGAAAAAATAATTAATATTATATAGCCCGGCTAAATAGAGGGCGTGGTGGATGCTATGCATTGGGGCTTTGTGATGGACAGGGTCACAACATGATTAAAAACAAACATAATAATATCGACATGGAAATTGGAAAGAAGAGAACAAGAAAACAGTCTATTGGACTCAATGAAAGAAATACCATTTATTTTGTGTTCAATAGCAAGGTTTGCAACATTGTCAAAATTTAATATTGCTAATAAATTATTCCAAGCAAAAATAGTTGTTCTTGATTCGGCATTTATTTAATATGTAAAACTAAAACAAATTTTAACTCGCTTTTAAATGAGGCAAAAGCGATAACAAGTAATTTGAATCTTTCAGAACATTTTTCTGAAAAACGGATTTGAAAAAGAGTAAAATGATAGTTCGGAACAGAAAAAGATGAAATTATAGAAAACTTGGTTGACGAATTCGTGTGTTATTTTTTAGTAGTAACTGCAGTAGCGGATTTGGAGTTTCAGAGACCCGGGGCGCAATTCAATTTGAGGCCCCCCTCACCTCTATTTATATTTACAGTATGCACTCTTTATACATATTTTTCACTCTGTTAAGCTCTGTATCTGATTTTTTGTGTTAAAAAAAAGAACGGGGGGACCTAGGTACATAAAATTGAAAATTAAAATCAATTTTTTTCTTTCTACTTGGCAGTATGTAAATGGATGATGAAGTTCAGGATGTGTTAATGCTGTTCTTAAAAAAATGGGTGCTATTTTGAACCTTAGTTGCGCAATATTTTTTAGAGATACATACCTAAAATTTCATTATACACTAAATAAATTATTATAGAATGGAGCTGTTTTTTTTCTTTCTTTTGGGAATAAAAATATTTTGATTTTGTTTTAAAACTTTATCAGAATCAGCTGATATTTTATTTCGTTGTTTAAAATTATAAGTTGTTGATTCCTTTGTTTCATTTTCAGATCGTTTATTAATTTCTTCGAATTCGCATTTTTCTTTGGCTAACTAATCGGCATTTTCTTGTGCTTATTCTGTTTTAATTTGTTCATCTGTCTTTTTAGGCTTACATACAATTCCATTTCTCTCGCCAATTTCTTCAAAATCATTTTTAACTTCAGTTTGTTCAATGACTTTTTCTTGCGCACATTTTATTGCAGTACGCTCATTTATCTGAAGGTCGCGGTATGAACCTGCGACAGTAGTGTCAGTGGCCGAGTAACATGACCCCTACACCAAAAATCGACTTCGGTAAAGTAGATGTTATCTGGCTTATAAGACTAGCGCCACATATTTTTTCAAATACGCATTCTTGTTCAAATCGCTCATTAATTTGCTAGAATTCATATTCTATTTCAGCTTGAACAGGGTTTTTTCATGTAAATATTCAATTTCAATTTGCTCACATTCTTTTAGGTACATATGCTGTATATCAAGTTGCTCAACTGCTCTTTCTTTCTCATTTTAATTTTAGCTCATTTTTCAAATGTTTTAATACATTTATTGAATAAATTTTTTTTGTGTCGTTCTGCAATTTTTTTTTTTTTTTTTTGTGCGTTTTGAAACCCCCGAATCAAACTTTCTTTTCTGTAAATGCCCTATCACACGGCGAAATTCCGTCAGCACTTTCGACGGCACGCGATGACGAAAGTGACGTCACTTGAAGATTTGCTGTCTGGTAAACCTAAAAACTTAGGTTCACGTTATAATGTATTTATCGCTCTTTATCCGTTTCTCCTACTTAGTGAATATTGGCAGTTTTCTTATTTCATAATTCGTGGGATTCTAGTCAAGACGTTGCTTTAATTTGCAATTAAATCCGGGATAATTTTTTTAAGTGATCCCATTAGGCTTCAATGAATGCAAAAGCATCATAATAATAGCTGTAATTTTTTTAAAAATTCAAACTAGCTTGAAATTTGGTTATTGCAATTCTATTGACACATTATCGAATTAATTGAATTTGAATCACTTCTGCTTCAAATTTAATTTTTTAAATGCTTAATACAATGAATATAATAAGGATTGTAAAATGAGACAAGTTGTACATTTATCGAATTTGAAAATACTTTTCTAGCCCTTTTTTCCTTTGAATGTCGTTTTCATTTCTAATAGTATCAATCTTTTTGTAATTTATTGTAAATATTTATCGTGTCATTCTACTAATTGTAATGTTTTATCAAAATTAATAACAATGAATTCTGTAAAATAATAAAACTTTTTAATTATTCTTAGTAACAGTTTTGTAATTATTTTTGTTGTAATAATGACAAGTTAGTAGTAGTTTTTGTAGTAATAATGACAATTGTTACTAATTTATCAAAATTAGTAACAATGAATTCTGTAAAATGAGGAAACTTTTTAATTTTTCTTAGTAACAGTTTTGTAATTTTTTTTTTGTAGTAATAACGACAAGCAAAAAAAAAAATGCTCCTTTTGTGTTTGTATTTTATAAATTCCTTTAAATGCATCTTATCAATATTAAATTTAAAACAAAAATATATTGAAAAGAAAAATGATTTGTGGGTGTGCATCCAATTAAGCTTAAAAGGTGCATACCATCATAAATAGTTCTGAAATTTTAAAATCAATTTTAAGTACCTTAAAAGTTCTTATTTTTCTGGAAAAGTGAAAATAAAACAAAAATTCATAAATAAAACAGAAGAGGAGTGCCAATACATTTAAAACAAAATTAAATAACTTTTGAAATCTAATGATTTTTGTCTATATGAAAACTGATATTTGTTGGATCCATCTCGACAAATTTTAGGTTTTGTGTATAGTATAAAAATAAAAACTACTATTTCTAGATGTGAAGTACAAATAATTAAAGTTAGGAATTTGAAATATGGCAAGAAATTGATTCTGGAACATAAAAAATTCACAAAGAACATTTTTTTTGGAATTTTAATTAAAAATAAAAACAGGATTTAAATGCATTACCACCATATCATTGAATAAGAAGTATTTTTTACTCTTTTAAATTTTATTGAATGTTTCCCCCCCTTTTTATTTTAAAAAAATATTTTTGAGAATGTATATTGGACTTGATTTGTATTTATCATTCCTTTAAATAATTTTTATTTTCCCACATCAGTTCAAAATTATAAAACAATTCATCAAATAGGATTCTTCATTTGATAAATATTTGTAAATTCTAAGGCAATACACTATTTAGTCTCGCTCATTTCTAAAATTACTTTTAAAAAAGTGAGTTAAATGTTTATTTTATTTGCAACTCCAGAGCTTTTTTAAAAAAATCTTTGTGGATTTATTACCAATATTTGTGAAAAATAGGAATCATTAAATAATTTTCATTCAATAATAATAATCAAAAATAATTTTCCAAAACATGTTATTGCATTTTCCTTAGTTTTTTTTTTTCAAAGCTAAAGTATTAAAACTTCATTTATCTTTACATACTAGATAATAAAAAACAGGTTTTTCGTAAAATTTCAAATTGCCAAACATTAAAAAAAACCTCCACATTACATCAGGAATGAGAAGCAATAAAACACTTGTTTTTTAGTCTGACTATTTCCAAATGTGTGGCCATTCTATGCAACTTTCTCAATGCAAATATATAATCAGAAATCATTCTAAATTAACTGTTAATTTGTTAAATTTAAAAGAAAAAAAATGTAGAAAAAGAAGCCTAAATTTTATTGTCTATCATACAAAAGGTGATTTAGTGTTTTGCTAATGATAAAAGTATGATCATTTTCCTATTTTTGTCAAAACCAAATATGTTTTATATTTCTGCAACATTGAAGGAACATCTAAGTATTAAAATTTAAAATCACTATTATATTTTTCACTCTAACATCGGAGTTAAATTTTTTTAATTATATAGAAGCTGTTTACAAACTATTTAAGGAATTACTATAATCAAAAGATTATACTATTATTTGAATAAATAAAGGCTGAATATGGCCAAATATATTTCACAAAAAGAAAACAATTCACATCAGCATTAATATTTTTTTTGTTTACTCAAAAATATCCTGTTGGATCTCTAAAAATTCCATCACAAGTTCGAAGATCCTTCTAGAGAACTATTCCCCATACCGTAGTATAAGTTGCCCCACAGAATGGGAAAAAGATACCGAAACTATTTTTAGTATTTAGTAATATGTAAGATTAAATGCACGCATTTTTAGTATAGTAGCACCAATTACGCCATTCTTGGCACGCTACGTCGCTTCCAAAGTTTCACATGATTGGTTGAATTTCGTTTGTAAACAATATTTCCGTCACTATCGTGGACATTTTCAAGCAGGTTAGAAAAAGTTGACGATGACGGAAATCTTGCTTGACCGGTTGCCTGCGAGCACAAATCGACAACTGACGACGAAAGTGCTGACGGTATTTCGCCGTGTGATAGGGCCTTAACAAGGCTAAAACATTAAAAAAAATAGTTTTATAAAAATATTAGCTGGGCTTTTGACGATTTTTCCGAGTTGAAAAATTTCCCTCTTCAGTTAATAAGGGAAAGTAATCAGTTTATTTTATCTTTTCGAGCAGTGCCAATGCCTCGCGATTCGTATTGTAAATGAGCCCTGTTTTTGACCTTCAAATGTGCCAAAAAATATAAAGCCATGATTACAATATTCTCAAAAGTACGAAAATTTATTAAAAAAACCATATACTTACCAATCTTCACATTGGTCAAAGGTCAAACAAAGAAATGAATTTCTTTCCACGACACAAATCAAAGTCAATATTTTTCAAATGTGAAACGCTAAATCGCTAACTGGATGTTTTAGAGAAACTAACTTTTTTGTGCAAAGATCTAACCAAGTTCTGTAAATAAAATGCATCCTCTGTCCTATTATACAAACACGTTCATTGCCTTGAAACCTTGAGAGCCATTCCTGTACTTCATAGGTTCCAAGTGTCCAGGAGGGTGTTATATATGTATCTCTTTAGTTTCATGCAAGACAAAAGAGGTAAAATCTCTCCCCCCCTCCTGGTTGACTTTTTACTCTCTCATTCTCAAAATATTTGGTTTTTCAAGGGTACTGATATTGCATGATTCTTTGATTGAAATACCTGAACTAGGAGTGGTAATAGTAGAGTGTAAAAATGAAAGGTTTTATTAAAAAAAATATCCTCTTTTTCAAAATTTAAATTATTATTATTTTAGAAGTAAACTTTGAGGCCCCATAATTTATGAGGCCCGAGGCGCGCACCTCATGCGCCTATTTGGAAATCCGCCTCTGATTAACTGATAATCTTATTGCATAGATAGATGATAGATTTAAAAGTATTTCAAATTAATCACTGATATAAAAACTTTACATTTTTCCGATACATTTTTAAAAAGTTTTATAACAGGATGCAGATGAAAGCCTAATGAGGGAAGTTGGCTTGGAAAAGGATATAAACAAAACACAAAACATATTGCATTTGTAATGTCTGTTGAGATGAGAAATTGATCTGATCTGAGATCTGATCAATTGTCTGATGATCTGATTGATCAAATAAGAGAGTAGTGTAAGAAACCATTCATTTATTTACAGTCTTATATGTATACATGAATAACTTTTCTCACCTAGGTTAATATGATTTATAAAATTTTCACAATAGTTGAAAGTATGGGAAATAATTTGATTTCCATCAGAAGGTTGTTGTAATTCCATCTTCAGAAATTAAACACAAAGGAATCATTCCGATAAAAATCCACACACTTTATTTCACTCGCCTCTTACATCAACTGAGTGAACTCTGTTCAGATAGGAAATCCATCAGACATCGGCTCTCGCTTGGTTACGATTACTTACTTACGATTGCGCAACGTAAATAGCTGCATGGAAAGGATATCTTTCATCACTAAAGGTAATCACCTTGATCAATTCTGTGAAAAGGCCCAATGAACCTTAAAGGCAGTTAGCTCTAACGACTACTCCAGGGATAGCTCTAAATATCCACTGACCTTTATTGGAGGGATCTCAGCACAGAAGCCCAAATCCCTCGAAGCTTCTCACAAAAGGAGGAACACCTTCCAGCCCCTCCGACTTCTTCTCCCATGCCTCTCACTGCTTTCCCTCTTCTCTTACCCCTCAGGGGCTCACCTTCTTTAGATGAGTATGGGTCTCCCAATACCGAGGTTCCCCAGGGATCTTTACTCCATTTTTTAGTTTTCTCTCCCGTCTCTTCTCTCTTTCTACTCACCCTTGTCTTTTCTCTCTTCTTTATACCTTTCTTTCTTTAAGTTTTCTCCCTCCTTTCCATTTCATCTTCTTCATCCTTCCATCCCTCGACGGCAAGCGAAGGAGCTCTCCATGAGAAGCAGTTGCCACTCTGTTTGCTCCTTTTCTTGCTTCTCATGGACAACCATAAGCCTCACGTGCTTGTCGTGCGTTGCGACCCGTAAGACGGGCGGTGCATTTTGGTCTCCGGTGTATCAATCGGCCGGCTTGCTAGATACATGACTGGGTTGCTCAAGGGGATCGAGCGTAGGGATCATTTTTCGGGCTTGGCGTTAAGAGTGGTCACTCTCCCCAGGGGTGACTACCAGCGTATAGGTTTCGATTAACACCATGGTAAGTGCCGAGGCTGGAGATGGCTAAAGCCGGTGGCCCCTAGTAGCATGACAATATTGTATAATATTTCGGAAATATTGAACAATATTGTGAATACCGAGTTACACCGAATACCGTATCAACGATATTAAACAATATAAAATTATATTCAAGATGACTCAAAATTTTAAAAGCATTTTAAAAGTAAGATTTTAGTCCTAATATATTAGTATTTGCTTAATAATTCAGTTTATTTGCTATCTTATTTCAAGAAATTCACCAGGGTAATTTTTCACTAAGAAGTCGAATATTGTATAACATCGTTGAATTTTGTGTAAATTATATTGTAAGCACAATATTTACAATGTTAAAAAATATTTCGAAAATCATATTGTGAATTCTACGTAAAACAACGTTGATCAACATTTTGACAACGGTATGTCTTTTAACTTCATATTTAATGTTATGTTACACCTTTTTAGTTTTATTTTAAGGTTTTCAACTGACCAAGCAATTTGAATAAAAAATTATCTCATTTTATATATAAAAGGATTTATATTGACTTGAATATTGAAAATACAATTAATTAATATTAACTTTAAAGGAACTAATTAGGTACTTATATATTACTTTGAAAGAACTGCCTATTTCATTTTTTGAGCATGCCAGATTTTCTGACTCGTCTGACCAATGTGTGTTATAATATACAATAACCTAATCGAATTCTGTTTTGACCTAAAATAAATATACAAAGCAATTTCGCTGCTTCAAACAGCTGTGTTGAATTCCGAAACAAGAAATTTAAAATTGCGTATACTCATAATTTGTCAAAGAATGGTTGAAGTAAAATCTTCTCTATTAAAGGATAAAGACAAAAATTTGAGGTTGCACTATTAAGACGTTAAATTTTAGCCTTTCAACACGCGCAAAAGATAAATTAAGTTTCTTAGAAAAAAAAAGATTAAAATGAAATCTGTTATGGATATTTCAATGTATTATGTCAGAACATAATTTCTTGAACGGCCAAGCACCACATGCTCGTGAAAGTTAAATTATATTTTTATTCCTTTTAATTGTTTCATTAAACTAGTCACTTTAGTATAGCAAAAAACTTTGCCTCGTATTTATTGTTTAAAAAAATATCGCATTTCCTATTTATTTCATTTCATATAATCACGTGCTCAGAATGACATTTCCCAGGTTTTATTTGCTGTAGTCATTAACTAATTTTTTTAAATCAGAGTATTTGTAAATGCAATGGCAACGTGTTATTAAAAGCTGATTTTTTGAGATGCTCGTGAAGACAATAAAATTTCAACTTTTCGGCTACGGATTTTTGTTGACGCCAAAAACCTCAATTCTGAAACAAAATCATGCTCTGTCATGATAAAAATATCGGGATTAATCTATAAGTGATCCATTTTTTCAAACTAAAAAAATCGTTAAATTTTACAAATGCATGCGCAATAAGGGAGAAAAAATATAATGAGGCGGCATGTTGTCCCGTCGGGACAATTACTTGAAATCGATTGAATAGACTTTTTAGACTTCTTAAGCTTGCACTGCCCGCTGGTCGAGTGTAAACTCGGCTTTACTTTGTATGTTACCCTGATGCACATGTGGGATGTTAAACAACGGCTCAATCTTTCTCGACGATTTTACACTATTTAAATTAATTAAATTCATCCCCAATAGTTTTTATGTAGCTTCAAACTGTGATAGTATTCTAAAAAGTTATGCACTTTTCCAAAAATCTTTTTAAACACTGTAATTATTATGATGCATATACACAGGAAATTTACTTTGATTGTAACTGTCGCTTTGATCCATGCATTTTCTCAATATTGCAAATGTCATATAATGTTGCAAGGCTATCATAACAATATTTCTGGGCATTCCATTCCAAGAGAGTTTGAATTAAAGATTTAATTAAAGGAAACAAACAATGTTCAAAAATATTCAATTTTCAGAAATGCATTTTTTACGTCCTTTGTTTACTTTTATCGATCTCGCAAAAAAAAAAAATATTAATAATAATTATAATTAAAATGAAATCTTCGATCTTAAATTTCAAATTATCATGTGAGAACAGTATTATTTTTAAGTCATTATTTATCTTAATTAATTTAAGTCATTAACCAATATAAACCGGTTTGAAACAATCGCAAGATTTTTTCATCGGTCTCTATCCCCCCCTACTCTTTATATATTTATAAAAAGTTTGGAGCTCAACGGATTTTGAGATAAAATAACAGCTATGGTGTCATAGTTCTTCGTCAGCCTTTTAAAAACGCATCTGCTGTGAAAGAAATATATTTACTAATAAGGCAGTACTGGTCAAAAAAGGTAAACTTTTCAATAACGCATCTGCTTTCAAAGAAGTATACATGATAATAATGCAATTCTGGTAAAAGCAGGTAAAAATATGCTTTGGCCGTTAATTTTAGACATCAAAACCACCTAACCATAACAACATCATGTTTTCACATGATTAAAAAAATGCTATCGAATAAGAGCCGCTAGATTACATCTAAATAGCTGCTCATTTGTTTTGTATATCAGTAAAACTATACATACTTAGTAAATATATCAAGAAATCGGTATTAAAAGTTATCTTATACAGTAAGAATATTTATCTGCATATAATATTACATTTGCAAACATAAAGGGGCTGAAGGATGTAAAGAAATATTATCCATGTCGACAAATTATATGATGAATATGCTCCATAGCATAAGATTCTTCACAACTGATCGTAGATGAAGTATCACTGATTAGTAAAAACAGGCTACCTTATCATTTTGACTACATCAATTGGAAAATTTTGAAAAAATAAATGAAAATATTTTATTTCATGTATCAGTGGGATTTGGAGAAATATATTTGATTTTCTAAGTCAGTTTTTAAATATCTCTGCAGACCAAAGTTATTCTAATTATTTCCCCCCTCCCTCAGTCATTTTAACTATCTGCTTATCTCAGAAATCCAAGAATATTAACTCTACAATCATATCATCCACTGTAATAATATATGTATTTTATGGATACAAATATCTGGAAAAAAATCTTAAAGAGTCTTTAAAAGCAGTTTTGTAATTCTTGACTTTGAAATTTAATTCAACTCATTTAATCGAACAAAGGCAAAATGCGGTTTGTCCTAATAAAGAACTCAATACATTTTTTACCATTATCCATATTATTGATTTAAATAATTATTTTCATGATACAAAAGTCTACATCATTGTATCTGCCAAATAAAGTCTAATTTGATGCAATGTTTCAGTTGTTTAGTAAACAATTAATATATTTATTCAATTTAAAAGCGCCTTCATTCATTCTATTTGATAATCCCTGTATTATAAAATAGTATTTCCGAAGCTAAACTGTTTGATCATAGATGTACATACTTTAAAATATAGTGTATTAAAATTAATCAATGATTGATGTACATAATATGAACTTATAGTCACTGTCAACGTGTTAACAAAAATAATGGCTTTCTGTAAGAAACCATACTTTCATAATTAGAAATATTAAACAAACCAATTCTTTCCTGTTTTTTTTTTTTTCAAAAAAAAAAATTATTGATAACATGCGTCCTGTTGTAGCATCAGATGGAGCGTAACGATGGTGAAAGCAAACGGTAGCCAACATAGTAGTAACCAGGATAGCGAAGATATGGTAGGAAGGACATGAAAATAATTCTTTTACCTGGTATTAATATTTTTCTTAAAAATATTATAAGAGTACTCTACATTTGTTCCCTGATACCTTTAGGAGAGCTGAGAGGACATCTATACTCGCCTTATTACCTAATCATAAGCCACTGAGTCAACACTAAACTTGTTTCAATAAAGATGGGTTACTTTTAACACACTAAGAGCATAATTTTTATTTTAACTCCCCCCCCCCCCCATCAAAAAAAATGTGGGGACGAAAAATCAGAAATTATAAACCTATGTATGCAAATGAAAACAAATTTTTTGTGTTGAAACCATTTTATTGCATTATAATCATTATGTGACTTTCAAGTCATATCGACCTATAAAATTTGCACTTCTGTGTATAATTTCTCACATGTGAAAGTCCATAAAACGATTTGCATTTGGTGTAAGACATCAATGTGCATGCATCCATAAACATAGTTTGGTAATCATTCACAAAAGCACAAATAATTTTGATTGGATCAAATGGTTTCGCGTCGTTTTACTGCCAACAGTTCGCACAGCAATTATTTTGCTCTTTCGGGTTGATAAGTCAAGCAATGGTCATGAATACTAGTATTGGTTTTGTTTGCAACGTCATAGAGTTAAGATTTAGGCGCCATCTCATGAAAAAAGCTATAATTATTTTGTAAAATGTCAATAAATTAAGATGTTACCTGAAAGTTACGCGGGCCCATAGAGGGTTAAAACGGATCTTGGATAATTCGATTTTTTTTATTTGAATTCACCAGTGATTCGAATTTTTGCTTAATCCTTTGAATGTTCCATTTTTTATGTCTGTGCAAGTAAGTTTGCACTTTCTGTCTTCAGTTATTCTGATTGAATACATTTTAAAAGTTGTTAAATGAAGTGAGGACAAAATTGCAATATGATGCATTCAAGTCAAAACAGTACTTTTTTGGTGCAATCTTTTTTTGTTTTGTTCCGATCGAATTTTAGGTAAATCCAGTTCTTGGCGTGATCTCGTCGGCTTCCAATTAGCCAAGTTCCATTGCTCTCATTTTCTTTCATCATCCTGCTGTTTATATCGCATTACTCACCTTTACTCGTTGCAAAGATGAATGTGTATCGGCTGTCTACAGGATCGATCGTTTGACCTAGAGTCTCAAATAGTCATATATGTATATTTGGGAAGATAAAACGTGCACATTGGAGAATTTTTTTGTTTGAAATTTTTATTAGAATTTTCATTAAAAATTAAGCTTTAACCATGGAAGAAGGGGTGTCAAAGCTTAAAATGGTTGCATTTCTGCCTATTCGTCCTTATATTAACTCGGCAATACTCCACTCATAGTTCTATTGTCGAAAATCCTGTATAGCCTTGTGGCACTGGAATCCGTGGCCACAGTTTTTTGAACTATTGGGGAAGTCTGATGCTGAAATTGTATTTAAAATTTTTCATCTTCAAGTTTCAAAGTTTTAAAGTAAGTGTTCAGTGAATTGAAGAATCGAAAGTTTTTAAAGGTTTTAATATTATATACTTTGAAACTAAATTGTGTTTTTAATTATTTCTTGTTATTCCGTCATTTTTTATGCTGTTAATTCATGGATAAGAGAGCAACAACAACAAAATTTAAATAAAATTTTGCTGTTTTATAGCGATAACTACAGAAAATATTACAGAGTAAAAATAGCTTTAGATCATCTTAAAATTAAAAAATATATATGTGCTTTCAATGGTGCTACTTTTTTTGCTGCATGATTTAATAAAAAATATTTTAAGTATATTTTCTTACAGGAATACAAAGATACGTAAGAATTTTGAACGGATATTAAAAGCATTCCCTCACTCTAATGTATACATACACTAGCAGTACCCTAAGATCCAAGAAGAAAAATTAGCTTTAAACTTAAGTCTGATATGACATGGGCATGTAAAGTAACATCAAACAAACATAAAAATATTTTGTGGCTGGATTTCCTTCTTTTAGGCATACTGAGATTTGAATCGCTGTTTAAAATCAGACATAAACAAAGAAATGTGTCGCATATGCATACCACAGATCTTGCAATTTCCACATGCGCAGTTTGCGGTTTTCGCGCATGCGATGATAAATTAAAATCGCCATTATAAAAATCCCGTTTTTATTTTGATATGATATTAGTGTACTAAAACCTTCCTCAATAAATGCTCTACAAAATGGTACAAATATCTCCGATATCCGTTAACTATTTCTCGAGTTTTTGTGGTTCCAACATTCAGATGCTTTCAGGAGACTTCATTTTATCCTGTGTATCTATAAATATGTCAAATTTGTATACAGCAAAAAGAACATACATATCATTATTAGTAGAAGTGAGAAATTAATAAAAAAATTGTAATATTATATAAGTTAATAATGAAATATAAGGGACTTGTAACCCTCAACATTATAAGCATGTATATCGTTTGAAAAATACTTCTGCAGAACCAATTTATAAACATATTTAAAACTAGCCGCCTTTGGCGACCAGCCGGTTCGCCAGTATTAATGCCGACTAAAGGGTTCAATCAATTTTTTTTTATATAACTTGGTCTATAATAAGCTATTCAGCAAAATATTTTTAAGCTTCAAATTTCGATAGTCATATTATTCACTTATACTATTATATAGGCCTTAAGCAGTCCTATCTTTAAACTCCACATCAATCCCTGATTTTCTATCAGTGCAAGTAAAATTCAGTTTTAAATTAAACTGGAAATGATGAAATTTCAATTAATATAAAGGCGTCTTTACTCATTTCAAACATGTCTTTAAATAAAACTAAGAAATGAAAGCAGAGTAGTCCGACATTGAAATTTTATGTTCACTACAGATATTGAAATGTTATAATTTTTTTAATAATTTGTAACATCTCAAGGAATTATTCAGCAAACATTTCACAGATTAAATAAAACATTCAGTTTTTAATTTTATTTTTAGATGTATATAAATGCTCTCAATAATATTTTTTTAGGTTTATAAATATATTTCAAAAAATTATGGTTTAAGTTCCTTTGGTCTTATAGATTCATATTTGTAAAATATTCTTAATATTTCGACTTCTAAATAAATAAATAAACAATCCTATCTTCTGCGATCAAATCTGGCTGATTTATTCAGTTCTGAATATTGCAAGTTTAGAACAATCATCATTTTCATACTCTAGGCCAATTATTCTAGAGTAACCCTGATTGGCTTCTTTGGGATTTTGATAAAGTGATCTAAAATCGCCAGTTTTTATCGAATGCCTAGCTACATTGAAATTTTCATAGATCGATAAGCTTTGATGATTGATTTAATTAATTGGAGTGCCACTTTTTTATATCAAGGACTTATCGTCTCTAGAATATTTTGTTGAATATGATTCACAGAGCAGATGATATATGTAAAAATTTAAAAGCCGTAATTCATCAGCATTTTTTCTCTCAATCTACTAATTATATATTTCACTTAGACCATTTGTTAAGAGATTTATGTCTCCCCAAAAAATTAAGAAATTAGATGTTGGGCTCCTTACAGAAAATGCCTTGTACATGTTAAGCCATATTCGCCTTAAATAAAACTGTTTGATTGGATTAGTAATATATTTATAGTAAAATATCATAGAAAACGATTCCATCCATTTATTTTCCAAAAATATCATGTTTCATATTTGTTTCATTTTATACAGACACGTGCCGAAAATGACATTTTTATACATTTAATTTTGGAATGATAGTTGATTTATTTTTTCTCATTTGATATTGTTTTGGTTAGAAAGTTTTGATGTCTCCGAAATATGTGGGTAAAAATAGTTTTATATGCTTTTAAAAATTTTGCATTGTTAATTATTATGTATGCTTGTTTGAAAGAAGATGCGTTTTCAAATAGCTGACCTGCTTTTATCAGTATAGCTTTAATATTACTTATGGTTCGTTGAAAGCAGATGCATTTTTATTTCGCATGATTCATTAAAATGCAGAGATAAATTACAATCACGAATACGAATACATTGATTTGCACAAAATATCTTCTTGATGTAAGTAAAAGTAACAATTCAAAACATGTCTTATTGTTTTAAAAATTAAAAAAAGAATGCAAAAATATTTTACTACTACTTATTATCAATTGCTTTTTGTTCGTCGTTTCTTTGAAATGACGTCACTTTCAAAATTCGTTTAAGATTTCTTGCTTTTAAATAATTAATCTCGCTCTCAAAAGATTATCGTTTGGTGCTTTTCTAATAATTCTTTTTCAGTTTTAACTGTCGCACTTTCTTAATATATTTTTATTTTGTATTTTGATTTATTTTAATTCTTTAACTGAAATAATAATTTTGATATTGCAAACGATCGAGAAAAGTTTTCTCTTGTATTTATTGCTTAAAAAATATCACATTTCCTTTTTATTTCATTTCATATAATCACGTAATGAAAACTATATTTTTCTGTTTTATTTTTGGTAGTAATTAAATTTTTTAGGCAGAACTTCTGAAAATGTGATGGCAACATTTTATTAAAAGCTGATTTTTTTTTTGAGATCCTCGAGAAGATAAAATTTTGTTTTTATTTTATTTTATGCGAAATAAATTGTTGAAAAAAAAAACACAATTAAATTAAAAGTTTAAAAATTCATTAAAAATAGAGTTTTAATTCGTAGGTAAAAACGTTAGTATCATTGAAAAGCTAATTTTTTGAGCTTTAACGGGATGCAAACGGGATTTTGTGCTGTAATATTTTCAGAAGTTATAGCGAAAAAACGTTAAAATTTGGCTTATTTTTTAATTAATAAAATTTTTAATTAAAAATTCAAAAAAGGGCTCCGAGGTGCACATTCCCGCCACCAAAGGTATATATATATATACCAAATTTGGTAGCTGTAGGTCGAACGGTCTGGCCTGTACATCGCCAACAGACACACACACATTGTGCTTTATTATAAGTAAAGATTGAAAATGGCGGTGTTAAAATTAACGACATTAGGGATTAAAAGAGACGGAAGATGGTTTGCAAAATCTTATTTTGAAAATTAGGCAATTTGTACAAATTAATCAGACTACATTTTTTCTATTCTACTTAACTATTTTATTAAGTAGATATTTTCTTTGGATAAATAATGTGTTTTTATTTTAAGTTATAGCTTTGATAGGCCATTAAAATTTCCCTAGTACAGTTTTTTATAAACGTCATCATCGGTATTATTTTCAAAGATCAGTGAGGATCAATGATTAAAATTTAGGAGTGTATTGGTGCTATTGTTTAGGTATATCGGTGACTAGTGTTTAGATCATTGATGCCAATTAACACGCAGCTAGAGACATTAGACGAAACACTAATTTGGATTATCAAATTGTCATTTTATGAGCATTCTATTAATGCTCATTTTATGAGCATTCATAATGCTCATAAATTATATACTAATTTTCTTAATTAAGAATCAACTATCAACGGACAAATAATACGGTTTTCTATATACGGAGAAAACATAACCATTAGTCATCCATAACGCAACTCTTTATTCACATAACAGAAATAGTATTGATTAGAAAAATCAAATATAACTTTTTTCTAATATTTTGTGAAAACATCCACTTGTTCTTTGTAATGCATCTTTTTTCCATTATACACAGTGGTAATATTTATTTATGTAATTCGTTTTTGTTTTGAGGAGAAGGAAACGTGGAATCCTTTACGAATGCCTTTTATTTTTCGTGACGTATTGAAAGAATTCCATATTTATTCGAAATGACGATTTCTTTACAAGAGTCATGGTCCGCCAACGATGGCGCCCAAAAAAGAAGGTAAAAAGCAGAAAAAAGAGAGTTCGGAAAGTGTTTTAGATTTTTACAATTTAAAATTAGGATTTTGCAGTGATTTACTGTATTTTTGGTTTCAGCACATGTTAGAGTCAGTTTGGTAAAATTATAGACCTTAAGACTCGTAAGCCAAATTTGAATAATTAAAAAACAATTTTTTGTAAAATGCGGATAAATTGACATTATTACCCACAAATTCACACATCATATATATTTATACGCATGTGTGTTATTAGTATTTTAAGACAGAAACAAAATCGAAATTCGGTTTCCTCGCGGCATTGGAAATATTTCATTATGAAACTTTTCTCATAGTTGACGAGATAATGCTCAAGTTACTAAAGGATACGCTATTGTTGCGGTATCTCCAAGTGACCACCCACAGTCGCCTGATATCAAAATCGGCCTTGCAATTTTCTAAAACGAAGTACTGTTACGAAAATTCAGCTAAAAATCCTACTTTTGACAAAATAAATATTATGGAGCTTTCTCTATTCAGTTCTAAAGTCGCCAGGTTCTCTTGTAGTGGATGCGTGATGTAACATAATAAAAATCCCTTAACAACAAACGACTACGTTTATTCACACGTAAAAAGGAATACAAAGACGAAAAAATACAGTCAATACATACGATGTGTGCTGCAATGCATAGCAGCACATTTAATACAAATAGCAGCCCAAAAGTAGTAATCGGTAGGTAACAACAATAACAGCACATAAAGCAGCCAGACAGAATTTAGCAAGCGAGAATTTACTTAACTATTCTCTGTGTTCTCTTCAAAAACCCGCAATTCTGCATTGTCTCCTATCTTGAGCTGTATCCAACTAACGACTCACTATTATACGGCTGGCTACTCCACCCACAATACGGTGCTGCTTCTTTAATAAATTCCAGGATTCGGCACACAGCTCAATTCATCAATCGCTAGAGCTTCACTCAACGTTTGCTCTTAGCTGGATTGATCCAACTAATTCGTCATTGACTCACTAAGCGACTCTAAACCGTTCGACGACTCTACACATGACTTGGCTGCCGGAGTTTTATAGATTCCAGAGCAGGACAGAGAAGGTTCTGGAACATTCAAGCATATTTCAGCTCTTCTTCACTCTAAAGCCAAATTTATTGGAAAATCCTAGTATTATCTATTTAGACGCCAAATCCGGCAGGGGGGGATTTGGCGTCAAAACCGAGGTCACTGACCAACATTTAATCACCATCCAATAGAGCTAATCGTAAAACGGGTTTTCCTACGAAGGAACTGACTGGGATAGGAAGCCCCATTACAAATTCGTAACAGTATTAAGAATTATGATTAACCAATCTTTTATTCCTTAATTTCTCACACTCGTAGACAATCAAGACTGTGACGGAATCTAATCGTACCATAATCAGTTGCATCTCGCAATACTTTAATTCATTACTCTTAAACATAAATTATATTCGAAAATAAAATGAATTTAACCAATGCACTAGCCAAATATTTTCTCTCAAT
This sequence comes from Argiope argentata, assembly GCA_026289955.1. Taxonomy (NCBI): domain Eukaryota; kingdom Metazoa; phylum Arthropoda; class Arachnida; order Araneae; family Araneidae; genus Argiope; species Argiope argentata. The sequence continues at coordinate 3,682,305 of JAOUZG010002851.1, read as the reverse complement.
TTAAATCATGTTGGTAGGGTTGATGGGGGTCCCTAGCCCTGGAAAGGGCTTATCCCCGATAATGAAAAACTGTGAAGGACTTGGCGGTCTATAAGTTACGTGGTATCTCTCATGTCTCGGAGTATTCTTAGGTCATTATAGCTGGAAATGGTTTGCCAATTGTACATGGTTTTACAGCTCATTGAGGCCGCAGGCCCCGCCATCTGTAAGTCTTGTGAGTTTTGGGCTTTGGTACTATTATTGCTTGCTTAGTGAATTAGGATATGCACCATTTTAATTATAACTGAAGTCAATTTATTGTTATTGCTTAAAAGATAGTAAAGGAAGAAAAAAAAGAGTCAGATAAGGGTGAGTAGTGAGGAGAGGGTTCGTTTACGTTTGGGTGTGGGTGATTCAACTAGAGAGTAAGAGAGCATCTTGGTCTGCGTTTGTTTGAGTTGTCCTCCACATCGTAGAGCGGCAGGTTTGTCAGCAGGGGATTTTCGATGTTCATGAAATTGCCGTAGAAGTTTTTGGCAAGTTTCATCATGAAATCTTTGATCGGGGGGAGGGGTTATTAATAGATTTCGCTATTTCACTGTTTCTGTGATACCAATTCGCTGACTATCATTCTCAGTGTTTTGTTTTCAAGGACTTTATTTATTTATTTTTTGTGGAGATTTGATTTTGCAGTAGCCGCCCAAACTGGGCAGGCACAGGTTAAAATGGGTCTTAGATATGAACTTTTCTGTCGAGAGAAAGGCCTGAATTTCTACATATTAGGGGATATTGTGCTCTGATTGCTTCATTGAATTTTCCCTTGGTTCCAGTAATTTAGGTTTCTGTCTTTTGTTATTCTAAGATATTTCAAATCATTTTTCCATTTCTGTTCCGTTTATTTTAATTTTGGGCCAGTTGTTGATTTTTTTGAAGATTAGTATTGCTTATGTTTTTTCTACGTTCAGCTTTATTTTCCACCTTCCTAGCCATTTTTCAAGGTTTGTTATCTGGTTTGGGTGGGGGATAATTGCCTCTGAAGAGCTTTTCTCTTGTGCAAGTAGGGCAGTGTCCTCTGCATATAGACTAATCATTACATTTTTTTTGGTTGGGGGATGTCGTTTAAATAGAGTAGGAAGATTACTAGAGTTCAACAGATTAAGATGAGAGAGAGTTTCGGGAAAACCGATCTCACAGGTTCACCCTCCAGTGTCTGGAGTAAGAGTTGATTTGATCAAGTTGAATGGAATTCGTTGCTGTAAATATGCACAGAAATTAAAATGTTATCATTTATTATATAAGTATTTCATAATTTCTCAGTGTTATTTGGAATTTAAGACAATTGTCGGAAATTTGTCTTAAACGCAAGTAGAACTTAAACAATGAAACACACCCTTAAAGATTTTTAAAAAGTGTTTAATACATCAATACATAATATATTTGCTTTTACAAAAGTCAATATAAATCATAAAGCAAGTTTTTACAAGAGTGAATGATGATTTCAGCTTCCGGCGATGAATGAAAAAGTTTCGTACTTATAAAAATGTTATAAAAAAAAGAGTACTTTTTAATATACAGTGGCGAAGCGAGGGGGGGGGGCAGGGATGATGCAGGTCCTTGGGGCATCCCTTTTTGGAACGCTAAGAAGGAAATATTTTTTGTTGTTAAATTTGAGTTTTCAAAGACAGAAGTCAAAAAATAAGATCAATTGGCGAAACAGAATAAATTGCACGCCCCTAATTTATCCTTGATACGCCACTGTTTTTGTGTACTCCTTGCTGCCATTCAACATGAGACAAAGAAGTGAGAATATTTTGTTTATATTCCAATTGAATTTAAAAAAAGATTGAAATAAACATGAATTAAAATTTGAACATGAACTAAAAAAGAAGAAGAATCTAAATAATTTAACAAGACTTAAATTTAAAAACAGAAGTGGACTTTCTAGAATGTCAAAAATAGTCCAGCTATTGCACATTTTAATTCAATAGTAAAATTATTTTTTAAAAATTTAGATTATGAACAATATAATACACATTCCAAATTCGGTTTTAAAATTGCTAAGATTTCAAAATTGTTATTAGAACCATAGTATTATCAAATATTTAATAAATTAAGATTTTAAATTCATCTTTGTTCAATAAAATACGGGTATTTTCTATCTACATGTAGCTTTCAAAAGCCAAAATAAAACTTGCAAAACTCTTCAAATTAAAAAAAAAAATTAAAAATTAAAATATAATTTACTAATAATGTTGGCAGCAATATGGGTAAACTTTGAATGAACCTATGCGAAAGGAATAAATTAATTTAAATACAAAATAATTTTTTACATAAATATCGCATAAAAGAACCAATATTAAAGATTTTGATATTCTATAACTGCAATCAAGATCTAAAACTTTCAAAAATTCAATTCATAAGAAGTCAGACACACAAAAGATTGCAAATCCGTTCGAAGTGAACTTGACCGAATTTGATCACAATAAAAAAAGTAACACGAATACGATTCGACTAAATATTACATTAAATAGATCCATATTTCCAGGTATATGAAAAAAATATCAGTCTAACTTCGAAGAATTTGAAGGCATACAAGGATGAAGAACTGAATTTAAAAAATGAACATATAGATATAGATATATATAAAGTTCTTCGACATTTCATAAAATAAAGTTGCAACGCGAATTTCCACCAATTCGAAATGCTCCAGTCGGTAGCAGTGGCGCGTCTTTCACCGCGGTTGCATTATTAAAGTGGATGTTGAATGGAAAACAGTCCATCAGTCCATCTGTACAGTGTGAGAATGAAAAACGAAGAGTCCCTCTCCTAGTTGATGGTGAGAGTGGTGTATCGCCTGTAGTTGCTGTTTCGGATGATGTAAGGCAGGACGATGACAGAGGCGATGACACACATGGCGAGAACGTTGACGATGATGCCCTGTTCAGGAAAGTCCTTGTAGTTGGGTTTGCCGTCCTTGCCACTAGAACAGAGACACGAAGGTATAAGTTGCTGGCGGGGAAAAAAATGATGAAGATATAATTTTAAAGCGATAACGCATTGAACATAAGCCAATATTTATGATTCATTTTGAAGTCACTCATTCGGTCAAAAATATAGGCATTTATGGCACAAGAGATTTTAGAGCATTTTCCTCTTTTTTATTGTCGTAATTAGTCAATTTTTTTTAAAAAATTGAAATGAATGAAGGTTTTATTTAAAACCGGAAACTCCAAATTCTAAAATGATTAGAGAAAAACTATAATTGATTCACTGAGCCTCGGAATCCATCCCTTCTTTAACAAAACAGTCATTAGATTAATATTAATTGGACTTGAAAATAAGATAATATACATAATCAGTTTCATCGTCATAGATAGATGAAATGGCAAAGACATTAAAATTCCAATCTTATGCATATTTCCGTTGGTTGATTACACAAAAATTCTTACATTACACGTATGCTTAAAATTATGCAGAACAATTATATTACTTCATATGTAATGAATTGAACGTAAGAACATGAACATTTCTCACATTCTTCTTATGTAAGATATATATACTATAAAATGAAATCCCCTGAAAGCGTCTGTATGTTGGAACCACGGAAGCTTGAAAAATAGTTAACGGATAATGGAGATATTTATACCATTTTGTGCAGCATTTATTGGAGAAAGCTTTAGTGTATTAAAATCATATCAAGATAAAAAGGAGAGTTTTATAAATTGCAATTTTAATTTATCCTCTCATGCACGAAAACCACAAACTGCGCATGTGAAAATAACAAGAGCTGTGATATGCATATGCGAGACATTTCTTTGTTTACATCTGATTTCAAACAGGGATTCAAATCTCATAACGCCGAAAAGAAGGAAATTCAGACCCGAAATGATCGCCTGCGTTTTATCTATGGACATATTTTTACCTTTGTAACAATCTAAATATATCTGAATGTGCACAGTAAAAAATTGTTTTGTAGCTGTTAGCTAGATATGTTTTTATGTTTGTTTGATGCTGCGTAATAAATAATATTTGATTGTTAATCGATTGGCTTATATATATATATATATATATATATATATATATATATATAAAGATGCCTTGATAATTTTTGGTAATTGTACAAGTACACAAAGCCTCCCTTTTCCAATGATTCTATACAGCCTTCTATAGAGCAAAATTTCTGTAAGAATGGGTTTCAGAAAAAAAAAATTGAAACATTATGCAACGCTGAAAGTCAATGATCCGACTACAATTTTCAATTTGACTTTAACAATTCAACTTCAAGTACAAATGTCATAATAAATTCTTGCCACATGACTTCATAATATCAAAGAAATCTAAAAATGTAAAAATAAATTCAAAATTTTAAAATTACACTAAAAAAAACTTAAATAAATATTTTTTATTTTATTTTCTATTTTTTTAAATTTTGAATTTAAACCTCATAGAAAACTGAAATTGATTATCTCGGATTCACTACCGGCAGCGCCACTTGTAATAAAATTAGATTTTGATCAAGTTAATCGATTGGTTGATAATTTAGCATTGAAAATATTTAAAACGGGTGATAATATTTAAACACATAGTCAAAAATAAATGCATCTATAAAATTCTAACATACAAAAGAAATGAATTCAAAATCGATTACGAAATTCCATCTTCAAAAGCATGAAACAAATCAAGTTGAATAAAGGTACATAAAAATGGTCGAGTTTTGAGACATCGCCGTGTCGATCAGCGCATCTCGCTCTTTTCTTTGAAGTCAGAAAGGCCGTTGATTCGGAAACACCAGAAAAGATCAAGAGGGCAGTTAGTTGCCTTTTTTTCCAAGGAGAACATTGAACTTCTCAGACCGCTCAAAGCACTTTCTGGCTGGGGTGCAAAAGGTGATTCTTTCCAAGGTGGTTGTATTATGTTTTTATATAATGTTTTCAAAGAGTAGTTGATGGCAAATGATAATATTTTCTAAGTGATAGTTAATTCCTAAAATAATCAAAACTGAAACTAAAAGTTCAGATATTATTTTGGAATTTTTCCCCCATCTTCCAAAATATTTTCTTGTCTCTTGAAAATGAATCAAGTATTCAAGAAAACTCTCTTTTCGAATTTGTAAAATTAAAAAAATGAGCAGCTAAAAAAATGAAACAGCTCGAAAGCTATTTTTTTTAAAAATCATTGTAAAATGTCAAAAGTTATATTAATAAAAAAAGATGATGAAAGATGAAAACCATCACAATTTAAAACGTCAATTTTTCTCTAAAGGGTTTTTTAAAATTTGTATTTCCCTGAACATAAAATAAATAGAATTGAGTGCGTTGAAAAAGGATGCCTCGATTTCAATTTATGCCTCAAAGGCAAGATGGGACATAAATTGAAAGTTTATATTTCCGTAAATAACTTCAAACTTATTTTTTGAAACTTTTAAGCTTGTAGCTAAAAATATATTTTATTATATGTATACCGGAATAAGTTATATTTTAAAGTTACTACGCATTTAAAACAATATCATCCCCGCATTCATTTTAAATTACTTTTCAGTACTATCTAAAAAAAAAAGCGACTAAAAGTATAAATAATTTTATCAAAAATTAAATAAGAGGAAATAAATGTCAACTAAGAATTGAATTATAATGACATGGTAAATAATTCCACACAATTCTCATTATATTAAATGATTAAGCATGACTCCCTTTTATAATTTTCACTCCGATGACCAACCATTATTATTAATATAGCCACTAACTACGCATTTTCTTCATTTACACAGTGTTATATTTCATATAAATGTGTGCGGACAAGCTGTGATTTCTAAAAAAGTAACTGAGAAAAAATAATATATGAGTGTCTATTTCACAAGATTAGGAATCAAAAGTATTCTAACTTCTAATTTCCTAGTGCACTTTCATATAAGAATGTCACTTATAACGTATGGTACAAAATTGCTTAGCAGACTCACAATGCAACCGAACGGCAGCCATCAATTAAAAATATCTTAAATGCATTCAAAATTATCTTCCCTCACTGTTGCGCAAGGCTTCAGTGGCCTGATGTAAGATACCAGCTTCAGGATTGGAAAGATTCGAATTCAAAACCGATAGTACCAACTGGGTATGAGAATCGGATGCATATCAATCTGATATCGAAGATCAAACTTCTTTCTGTTGGCATGCCGTGGAAGTTTGTAGAAGGGATTGCTGTCTTACATCGTCATCTGCAGATGATTCAAAATTACTGGGCCAGAACCAAAACAGTCGTCGAATGTTTTCAATTCTGAATTGGGTAATGGCGTTGATTTATTTTTCTCTAAATATTGGCCATTTACAGATGCTTCCAAGTTTGCAGATCATTGCTAATAAATAATGGCATTTCATGGATGTCTCCTTCTGTGGGCACTGAATTTATACCTGAAAAGATTCCATGCAGTCGACCACAAGAAAAGATAAAGACTAGGTTCTAGAGATCATCAATTTTTTATATAGTTCCAAATTGAAGTGGTATAGCATAAATGCTACTTTTGAGTCAAGCACTTAGGTACTGGATGATGTCCCTAAGTTTGAGAAATGGGAAACGCTAACTGTCAGTTACCAAAACCTCATTCAATTGCAGAGATGGAGATTTTTAGTGTCCATGGCTAACTGTCTAAAGAATCCTCCATCTAGTAAGCGATTATTATCTAATAATGGCTATCAGATAACAGGCAGTGGCATTTGATTCGAACTCACCTGAGCCTGTATCTGGCGGACTGCGTGAGACCCGTGAGGGTGGCGGCCGCAGCAATAGCAAAAATAATGAGACCGAAGGTCACGTGAGTTGGGATCATGGTCTGGCGGAACTTGGCAGTGGCACTCTCGCAGCACAAGAGAACCAAGAAGCTGAAGAATCCAAATAGGAACTGAAAAAGAAAAAAAGAATCAGTAATTTTTCGAATCACTACCTCATTATGAATGCTCTATTTTTTAATAAAAGAGACGTGTACTATGTCAAACTGAAACCTACAAACTGTTTATCTCACGACTTCTGTGGGTAGGAAGTCAGTTTATTTTAATTTCAGTTTTGATTTCATAATTAGTTTTCGAAACTAAATTCTATAAGCATTTATTAAATTCCTTTTATTAAAATTGCATTATTATTCATTTATAAATTTGTACGATATCCAACAAACAAAATGTAAAGAAAATCAATTAAAAAGTTTACTATTCCACCAATGTTAATCTCAATGACACTTTAGTTGTCATAATTGATTTGTTAAGCTGGTTCCAAGCGATCATATGTTCATTATTTAACAAACAAGGTGTGTTTTTTTAATTTGAAAAAAAGGAAGAAAAATTGTAATCCTTCAAAAGAAAAAAAATTGTAATGCCGTTAATTTACTATCTTTTTTCCCCCTTAACATACAGTGATATAATCTTGATATACTTTACTCCTCAAACAATGCAAGATTTAATGTTTTCGTATACCAATTTTCTACATTACATAAATATTATTTATTTACTGAATTATTATTATATATTACTTATTTCACTGAAATAGTAAAAATAAATTAAAAATAACTAAGACATCTTGATGCATGAACAACCAATACAACACATGTTATTTCAATTAGATTGAAATTTATTATTCAAAATATATTGTAATTTTTTCATTTGAAAATTTTAGTGTGTTCATCGGGTAGCATATTTTAATATATTTACACTAAATATACAAACATAAAATTAAGAAACAATTCTGCATCAAAAATAGAGGACAATTTATTTTTGAATTAAATTAAACAGCAAAATACAATGCTACAGTATTCCTATCATTTTGCGATAAAAGGAATGGCGTCGTTCTTGGATCTGCGAAAGCATTACGAAAAGAAATAGAATTCAGAAAATGCTTCATGATTCAAACCCCTTGACATAAGAATTTACACACCATTCTAATTAGACGACACATCCTAATTGAGACATTTATACAACTTCTACAATGTATAATGGATTTTAAATATTGAAGCGCTTTTAAGTCATTTTTGTATTTTTACTTATTATTTTCAATTTATTGAATGTTTAAAATTAAAGATTCAGCAATCAATGCATTAATCAGATTCATCACTGTATGTGAAGGGATAAAATTTGAAGAGCGTTCTTCTTCGGGGTCAAAATGGAGGGAAGTTAACGGAAATAATAACCTTTTGTTGTTGTCTCTAATGGCACTTGCCACCGACAAGATTTCTGACGCAGTCAACGATTTAAGCCAAGTGTGCGTTTCCTGTTTTTAGTAGCGCCAACTAGAGCCAAGAGCAAGTCTCAGCTACTCACGCATCACATTCGCTTGTACAACCCCTTCTTACAGAGGAAAGATGCAGAAATCTTGTGCGAGTCATTCCGTAATTTATAACAATGAACTAACTCACAGTCCGTCGAAGGCTTTTAATACTTGCGTTCCATTGTTAGTAACGAAACGTGAACCCTCCCCGCTTACCTGGAGGACGAAGAGTCCGCAGGCCACCAGTCCGATCCACGAGTGCATGCTGTAGAAGTGGACGGGGTTGGGGCCGTCGTTGTGGGCGTCGATGGCGGCGTACATGCCGATGGCGATGCAGCCGGCGGACGCCAGGAACAGCAGCGTGTGCACGATCTTCGCGTAGATCTTTTTGCAGCAGGGGAAGCACCGGTACACGAGCATGGCTGGAAACGGGGGAAAAAAACATTAATCACTATTCAATCTCGAATATGTCTATGCTAGTGCTCGCAAAACCGTATACAAGCCACTATGCCAAATAGTCTCACAAAACAATCGCATACAATGACAACATGAAAAAAAAATTATTTCCCATTAATATTTAAAATTTTAAAAAATAAACCTAAACGGAACATAATCCATACAGTTGGTATTCTGAAAGAGTATTAACCCTTTGAGTGCTATGGGCGAACGTATGCGTCCAGCGAAAGCCATCGATATAGACTATGGACGCAAATACGCATTCAGAAGATGTTATCAGTATGGACGATAGACTCAAATGAATTATTAATTTTTTCTATGAATGTTTAGTTTTTTCTTTAAATATCTAAGTATTAAATGTTATTTTCTTAAAAAATATATATTTAAAGTCTTTCCATAATTATATAATCCTTCGTATAATTTGTTTCATTTTCTGAATAAGAATATAAAAACACATTATAATCATTGAATTACTGGGATTTCAAATTCTATTAGGTGACAAAACAGCATATATGAAAATAAAAATGTTTTAGTTTAATGTGGAATAGGTAATGGAATAGCAATTGGATTGTATACTATATTATAATGTTTAATACACCGTCAACAAGATCCATACTGAGCTAAAAAGTATTCAGTCCCCGGCGATCATCAGCGTCAGCCACATGCCCTCCGAAAGAGCTGCATAGGCCACGAGTATTCAGCACTCAAAGGGCTAAAGATTTCAGCTCGGATTAGTAATTTCTTATTGTAAGAATTTTTAATTCTTAAAAATATGGATGTCCAAGCAAAAGCATAAAAGCGGTGTGAGATTCTGACAGAAATATTCTGAGAAAATTGAAATTTTTATCAATTTTACATAACTTTTCAAGAATTTCTTTCTTACTATTGAATCTATATTCATTTTTTATAAAATTGTTTGACTTTTGATTTTAAAAATTATAATTTGCTATTTTTTTATTATATCCGTAAAATAATGTTAAAAACCTTTTTTCAATTTTTATTATTTTTAGTTTATAGTAACAACTACACATCTTAATCCATGGCTTCAAATATTTCATAATCTTAATATTAGGAATTCTCTAATTAATTTCAAAATATCGTTGTCTCTTTGAAACCACTTTTTAGCTAAAATGATATATTAATAATTTAAAGTCTTTAATTTATTAAAATACTAGTAGTTCTTAAGGAGGATATTATTGCAAAAGATATTGGTTATATAAATTTCAATCCAATCAATCAGATATAACATCGTGCCATTAATTCCATAAAAATCTCAGACATTGAAGCCGTGTCATTTTAATAGTCTATTCTATTCAAAATGCATATGAATTATCTTAACAGAATCAACTTCTTATACTCCATAGAAACTATACAATATGGAATAAAATCTTTCTTTCTTAAAAGAAGAATGGAATTTTTCTAAATTATGAATGAGTTACACTTGAGTAGTTTTAAAGTCCGATTATGTATCTGTTCGATCAATATCCCTTTTTAAATATATAAGAACTCCAAATTATTCTCATTTTAAACTTCGGTTCTAAAAAAGATGTTCTTTCGGTTCACTCGCAAAATTTAAGACGAGAGTAAACATACAAATTATATATATATATATTTGCAACAGATTGTGATGTCGAAGATATAAAGGACACGGTTGTTATATTATTGTTGACCTATTGCCAACACATTCATCAACTATTAAGTAAAAGAAAATAAATTTATATGACCACAGTTGAATAAATAATAACATGCGAAGCGTGTATTGTTTCAGATGGCAGTTTCTTAAAACATTTTCTACTGAAATGGCATACATTAAGTTAATTTATCATATTTACTATGCGGTATAGTATTAATTATGAAACTGTTATAATTTTGAATTCCATCAAATCTATGTTTCACAATTTAATTGATGTATCCTTTTATTTCAAAAGCAAAGAGCCTCAAACATCCTCTTTGCCTTTCGATCCCACATTCAGTTAGATAAAAGTTCATTGCTCTTTAAAAGTGAGAAGTTCTACTAGATCACGGGAATGGAACTAATATAAGATAATCAACATGCGTAATCTTCCCGAAACCTTCTCACAAATCATCTAATAAAAATATTACTTTTCCGTTGGCAAAAACTGTGGACTTTATACAATGAGTGCTCAGATTTTAATTCCGGATCCCGTCGACAAGAAATATTCTTAAAAAAGGCGAGTAATGTATTTTGGACGCCTGCTTGTCGACTAGCGGGCTGAAACCGAAATTTGACACGGAACTACAAATTTCAGTAGGAAGAACACATATCAAATTTCATTTAAACAAGTCATTTCACTATCACATTTACATGCATTCGATTATACAGAGTGACAGATGATTAATCCCTTGTAGGATTTCTTTCAAAATATGATACGGACGCGCACTTTAGAAATTAAAAATGTGAACCATATGTTACCATTTAGTTTTTTATGCCTTGTTGTAACTTTATCCATTTAATTTCAAATATAAGGCAGATATACATCATACTAATGAACCAATGAACATAATTCATTGAAATGTACAAATTTGATTTAAAAAATTATTCCTCTAGCTCAGAGTTATTTTGAGCTATACACAAGATAGCGAAAATTTAAAAAAAATGAAATCTACGATCGCAAATTTTAAGTTAAAAATATTATTATTTTCAAGTTGTTATTTGTCTTAGTTAATTGAAGTCATTAACCAGTTTAAATCTGTTCGAAACAATCACGAGACTTCTCTATCGGTCTCTATCCCTCTGTAATATATATAACTTTTTTTAAACTTTCATTTTCAATCTTTCTAGTTGGAAAACAAAGTTTTGGAGCTCTACCGATTTGGAGATGAAATAACGGCTACGATATTATAACTCTAAGTCAGTCTTTAAAAAACGCGTCTGTGGTCTAAGAAGCGTACGTAATAATAAAGCAATACAGATAAAAGCAGGTGAAAAAAATATATGCTATTGAAAGATGCTGATGAATACTGCCATTTATGCCTTGTTCCTTACCTACGCGATTACGAGCTTCAATTATTCAATCTCCCCCCCCCCCCCCCAACGAATACATCGTGCTGTCCCACGATAAAAAAATGTTTGTCGGACTTGGGAGGTCCGAAACGTAGAGATGCATGAAAATCCGAATTTAATTTCTTTTAAATGATTATAATCCTGTCCCCTTCTTTTTTGTTTAGCTTTTTGTAAACATGTTTCTTGTTTTTGTATGCTTGCCATGCTCTTACAACTTCATAAATGATTTCAGTTCCCGGCGAACTTACCGTGCCCGTTCATGAAGGTGAAACCAGCCACCATCAGAACGTAGTGCAGGTTCATTTGCTTCGATCCATCTCCTGCGAAGGCGACTCCGCCGTGGTACTTGAAGACCCAGAAGAGGATGAGCCCCAGAGAACCGGCCAGCAAGACTTCGGCCAGGAAGGTCAGCCAGCCGAAACAGCAACGTGCCATCAGGGACAGCTCGGACCCGCTGCTTTCGTGTTTCCTGCAATCAACAAAGAACAACGTCGAATGAATGAAGATTCAAACTAACATCGCCCAATACAAAAGCAAAATATTAAAGATTAATACGGAAGAGGGAAGACTTTTTGCTGAGGTTCTTTAATTTTCTCTTCTAATAACAAAGATACGCATGTGTCATTCTAAGATTCTTTACCGTTGCACGTACAACTACAAAATTCAACGTTTATAAAAAGGAGGGGGCACTCAAAACAATATTTTAATTAATTGAAAATCTATCTCAATGCTGGAGCTTTTATGAGCTAATTTTCCATAAACATTATATTGCACAGAAATAAATTTAGTGAAAGTTCTAACCGGAAAAAAAACTCTTCTTAATTATACATTTTTCCTAAATTTTGTCAATTTTATTTAATTTCCAAAAACAGTTGCCTTGAAATTCCAACTGCTTTCATTGTTTCATCAAGTTTCTTATCTCGTGATTTTATTCCATTGTTGAAAGCTGGGAGAAAAGAAAAAATGAAAGAAGGATTTAGTTTAACATCTGCGAAGTTCATAAGACAAACAAGAGTCAAGTTAACGTAACGTGAAATTTAGAAGACGGATGAACTGAATATTTACGCTTTTAAGAAGGCTATGAGGTCATGACTATAATTCAATGGAAAGTTTCCTACACACAATGAGTAAAACAATTTAAAATAAATAAAATAATTTATTTAATAATTTTAAAATAAATAAAACAATTTAAGACAAATAACACAACTTTGATATTCTCAAATCGAAAGACATTAACAGACATGACGTTATCTCTTTTGTAAAAGATATTTCAGCTAATCAACAGGTCGCTATAGGCGAATAGTTTTATAAATAATCATGCTTGTTTAACAACTTTTTAATTGTGAGAATATTCAATTCACGACTTTCTCTTTGCGGACAAGTACACCACAATTGAATTTTGGCATATTTCTATCCTTCTATTGGATCCAAAATTCGATGCATATTTATATCACGTTTCGGACTTTTTTGTATTTGTTCATAAATTCAAATAAGTCCTTCCATCCTCCCTGGTGATTGTGATATTGAAGTATCATGTTCCAATGAATATAGAAAGATGAACTGATAAGGCTTTCCACAATTGAAATTCTTCTAAAATTTAAAAAAATATATCTCAAAATGTAGAGATAAAAGCACAGAAGAAATTTCATGCCAGCCGTTTATAGTATTTTTTATTTGTTCACAGATTGACAAAATCCCGAAATTGCAGTTTTCGAACTCAAGGAGGTCGTCTGAAACGTGGAGATCCATCAAAATTTCGACATCGAATTTTTTTTATTATAATACTTTCTCTTTGTTTACAAGATAGAATAAATACACTAATTTAGGTGTAGTGTTCAAAATCTTGTTTATATTCGGGTTGTAAAGGGAATAAGAAGTACAATATTTGCTTCATATGAGATTATATGATTTCACAATCACAAAATTAGCTGCAACATTTCTATTTGAAATTATTACATGAAAGTAAATGAGTTGGAATGGTGGATTTGCAAATGTCTACGTCTTCAATTCTAAAAATATATATACTCCGATATTGAGAATTCACTCGCATACGTTCTGGACTATAGTTGTAATATATATATATATATATATATATATATATATATATATATATATATATATATATATATATATATACAATGTTGCTTATTATTTATGATTTCAAACCTTAGTAAAAGATATGTATGGTATGTAGATTTGAACTGTATGCACTTACTAAAAAATTTGTTTTAAGATTGTTTACTTGTTAGAATGGCAATTTATTTAAAGTTTTCAATACTAATGCTTAGATCCAATACCAAGATCCAAATATAATTTTGGTTTCACTTGCACCAGAGGATTCCGATTTAGATAACTTTCGCAGAGTGAAAAAAAAAAGCTTTTATTCATTAACTCAGGTCTGCCTATAAATAATGCGACAGTGTGCTGTTGTAAAGCTATAGTGTACTGATAGGGGTATATGATCTTTCCAATTTAAGAAATTTGTTAGCTTGCCCTTTGGGTTTTAGAGCAGAAGTCAAAATCATCAATCAAATGCAAATGGAATATTTTGATTTAAGGACTTTTAAGTTAAAGGAAAAAAAAAAGAGATTCGAACAGAAGTTTGAATACTCAGTTTTTCCCGATATCATAGGCACAATATTCAAACTTATAAGAAACAGCCTAGTACAGATTTAAATTCTCCATCAAGACATTAAATAGACTGATCTATTAAGCATCTAGTTAATGCGAACTTAAGCAGTGTTCACAGGAGGCCAACTAATGTTCGCAATGAAAGGCCACGCCTACCTCAGGAACATGTGATTGTCAACGAGACGAAGGCAAAGTTTGTTTCATCGGGACAATTTGCCATTGCCCCATTTCAGTGACGTGATCTTAAAGCGCGAGCAATTGTTGGTCTCGTGTGACCCCTGCTGTATAACGCATGCTTAGTAGACTTTCCATGATACAAAGAAAAAGCTGAAAATTACTTCCTTCACTTATGGGAAAACATTTATCAGAATCGAATATAGATTATAGTATAAATAATAATTTATTCATTGCAAATTCACTGGAGCATAATGTTATTTATATTTTATAAAAGATATAAATAAAATAACCTTTACTAATCTCCATTAGGTAACAAACACACTTTGTTAAGTCATCAACGTAGATTCTAAAATTATTCCATAATGAAATGTTACTTATACAGAAATTGCATGTTTTTTTAAACGAGGCAGAAATTTACCTTAGCTAACAAAAGACCTATTGGAAGACTATATTATAACTAACCTATTCGATGCCTCTTTTTTAAAATAAAGCTCAAGCCTGTGGGAAGAATCCATTGACAGCCACCCAAATAACACGGGCGGCCGTTCATTTTTGGAAGCGGCGGGAGAGGACGGCTGTGTTTATCTTAGAGCCCATAAATACGTCACTTTTCCGAATATTGTTATTGGTTACCCTTTTTAGAGCTCGAGCGGAACAGGGAAATAGGACGCCTATCACTAAACTGCTGAAGAACGATGTCTTGTCCGTTTTTTTTTTTTATCTAAAAAGGTTTGTTAGCCTTACTTCAACAGCGAAATAATTCTTAAAAGTTAAAGTATGTGATGCACTTAAACATCCAAAAAATTACTTTCAACCTGTAGCGAAATTTCACGATGTCAAGTAGTATGTCATGATGAATATCTAGTCACAAGCGATAATAAAGGTTTAAATCTCAATAAATAAAATTACAAATTTGTGTATTTTAATGCAATGCGTTTCCATGACTCTTGATTTGGGCATAAGTCGAAGTGTGAGTACGATATGGAGTGAGAAGGATCATCTGCGGTATCTAACCCTTTTGTACTCGGATGGTAGTTCACATTCACAATTCAAGACGGTGAATCATTCAGAAGTTCCATTATCATGTGAGAACAATGTTGTTTTCGGTAGGAGTTTTTGAATAATTGGAGGCAACGAATAATTGGAGCTCGAAATCGTGTAGGCAATGCATAAAGCATAAATGTCAACATTCAACATCTTTTAATCGCATATATTTTTTTACCTTCTTTTACCAGTATTGCATAATTATTACTATTTCTTTGAAAGCAGTTGCGTTTTTAAAACGCTGATCTGCTTTTACCAGTGTGGCTTTATTATTACGTCTACTTCTTTGACAGCAGATGCATTTTTTAAAAGGTTAACGTAGAACGATGACATCGTAGCTGTTATTGCATCTCGAAATCGGTTGAGCTCTAAAACTTTGATTGCTAGCTAGAAAAATTATTAATAAAAATTTTAAAAAAATAATTATATATGTATTATAGAGGGATAGAGACCGATAGAGATATCTCGTGATTGTTTCAAATCCTCTTAAACTGATTAGTGACTGAAATTAAGTAAGACAAAAATCGATTTGAAAATAATAATATTCTCACATGATAACTTAAAATTTGCGATCATAGATTTTCTTTTTATGTTTATATATAAATTTTTAGAAATACCTACAGAGTTGTAAGACAACACAGATTATTTTTTCGAGAAAATTCAACTTAAAATAAATAGATATTTTTATTTTTCGGAGCACTAAACAAGGTAAATATTAGTGAGAATAACTATGAATCGAATTAATTTTTCGAGTGCAAAGAGTTAAAAGTCAACTCCTTTCAGAAGGTGCGAGATAAAAGGGGAGAAAATACCACTTAGAAACCATTTGAACCCCAAAATTGTCATGGTATGGAATTATAGCTTATTAGTTAATTTATATTTAATTGCAATTAAAGTTGAAACGCCAAACTACAATATCAGTATAAGACGTAATAGGTGTTTTAATTTTATAGAAAGAATGCCATGAATTTGAGTGCCCACAGAATAATTGTTGGCGCTTCAAAGTCAAGGAAATTAAAATGGTTTAAGCAGTAATAAGACAGTGTTCGGAACAGTTGTAAACACATACAGCTTAGCTTTACTCATACTGTCAACTGCTCCTGGCTATATCTACGACTACTATTAAAATATTTTAAAGTTTAAAAAACTTTTTCATCAGAGGAATATAAAGATTTGATAGCATCTAAATTAGAAATCCTTATCTATAATCTTTGCTATCTGTTGGTAATGAAAATACTTGGAATTTTGGCTCGCAATACAAACCATGTGTGATCTAGAGACCAAGTTTCTTCGTTTCAGTTTACTATAAATGGAGCAGAAGAATTATTGAATTAGTATTCAGCAGATACACTGAAGTAATCAAATACCTTATCCAGACAAGAACATTCTTTGACCTTTTGAACTCAAGATGTCTCTTCTGAGGCAACATTCAAGACGGTGCAACATTTCGACGTTTTATTGTTATTATTATTTTTTATTTTGATTGTTAAAAATACCTACAGAATGGTAAAAAGATGATTTTCCTTAAAAAATGAATCCACGGCGCAAAAAAAAAAAAAAAAAAAAAAAAGATTTTTTTCAGTGATCACGGCTATTTTCAAACCCTTATCTCCAGGTGCCAGGATCAAATAAAATCCTTTTTCAGATAGTACCCTCGCACCTTAAAATTCAAGTAATTATTTTGCAACCACAGGTTCTCAAGGAATCATTGAATCCAATGTAAAAATGGCTTGCTTTGTTTTCTCATCGACCCCTCCCCATAAGATGTGTAATTGTAACATTCCAAAAGGGATACGGTTTGCTTTGATAGATTTGAAAAAAGTATTAAATATTTTTTAGAACTAAAATAGGAGTAAATTAAACATGTATGCGATTCGTTTTTCTTTATGCACGTTTTCCGAGACTCTTTTATCCTCAAATACAACGCAGCTGCGGATTAATAACAGATCATCATACATTTAAATAAAACATCACTTTTTTTTCTGAATCCAGTTAAGATATCTGTGCGATATCTAAGATATATGTTTGTATTAATACTGCGACTAATCTCTTTTTGTCCACGCTTCCCCAACTATGCGATGAAGTTTTGCAGCTGTGTCCACTGTTCTCCAGCTGCAGATGTGTGTCGTCTGGAAAATGCTGTTGGGTTATTTTGAACTTTTCTACTTGTTTTTCTACTTTCTTTGAGCTATTTCCGTTTATTTGCGAGCCATTAAATACAGAATTGTCTTGCTTACATGTTTTCTTTTCTTAGAAATTCTTTTTTCTTCGATTCTGATATTTCGTGTTTTTAAAGAAATAATTCTAACGAAAAACAGAATTATGTGTTATTAAAATTGGAAATTAAACTATCTTCCATAAGGCAGATATAACAAGCAAAAATATATAATAAACATATAATAAGATTTAGAATTATATTAATATATTTATATTAATTGAGGAAAAGAGGGGAGATCTGTTTCTTACTAAACGTTTATTTTTCATGCTACATCACTGGTTATATTGTGTCCAAGACGCATTTAGTTCATCTCTTTTAAATATCTATTCAATTTTCTTTATTTCTAACTCGAATATAATTTCTTGTCTTTGATATGCAATGTATTAAATAGTACAAAAACATAATTATACAGAAAAGACAGATTTCATGAGGTATTTATTTATTAAGATAATTTTCTAAAACACATTCTCTAAAAAAAACTTATTTACATCTTACATTAGAATAATACATTGACAGAATATATTAATCCAAGATTATCATTAGCAAACACTTTTAAACAAACTTTGAATTCAGTTACAAAATATGCTCAATGATATTCATAGTTCAATCTTTTAATTAATCATAAGTTTTATCCAGTAATCCAGTGTCTCCATATATGCATGCATATTTCGGATATTCCAACAATAAATCTATTACTTTTCAATGGTTATTATTGCTTCTAAAGTCACAAAACGCAATAATTTAACACAGCATCAAAATTCGTAATTA
Organism: Argiope argentata; assembly: GCA_026289955.1. Classification (NCBI taxonomy): domain Eukaryota; kingdom Metazoa; phylum Arthropoda; class Arachnida; order Araneae; family Araneidae; genus Argiope; species Argiope argentata. Next base: position 3,663,763 of record JAOUZG010002851.1, on the reverse strand, counting down.
TAAAAGCTCCTCCATTGCTCTGAGTGCAATTTACCACAAATTTGGGTTAGAAAGTAGAAATAATATTTATCTTCATACCATTTTTTTTTATCAATCACAGTTTTAGGCGATATAGGTTGCAATATTGCATACAGTGCCACTATGAAGCTTGATTCAATTCCTACAGTTAATTCACACTCTCAAACAACTATCTTGTTCAAACAAACTTACAAACATCTTGTTCAAATTTTCAATTGTTAATAAAATACTTTTTATTTCTCCACTCGAGTTCAAATACATTTTTTAAAACTTGTAGTGGATGACACTCAATGTTAGTACAGTTTTTTCAAATATGAATCCATTCAATAACTTTGATTTTTAATACTTTAAATAGAGTTTTGGCTGTCTGTAATAAAACGTTGAAATCGGTAGGCAGTTGTCCAATCTTTAAAATGCGAGGATTTTAGTATTTTTAGCGTGAGGTGAAGAAGTGAGTTCGATTCTTGCGAAAATCAATCCTTTTTTGATGAAATATTTTTTATTAATTGTAACTATTTAATAAAAAGTTACTTAAATAAAATTTTTCTTTGTTGACCTAAGTAGGAATAGAGTTAATTTTTTTTTATATTAGTTGTTTATTCAAGTAGTGCACTACCACTGATTCCATTTAACTCAGGGCTGTCACTCACACTTCCTATCTTATGAATGACATCTTCACAGTTATAGTTAAGAGAGAGAAGGGATGATGCGACTGAAAGGTCCGTATCACAGACATGATATAAAATAGGAAACAAGCGTGTGGATAAGATCCTTAGCCAGTTTTTTATGCACGAATCATTTTAATAGGACAGTTATTAAGAATTATGAAGAATATGGGAGTGACTCCGAATTATTAGTTACAAATAATTGTGTAGATTTTCATAGTACTTTCCCTTTTTCGCTTTTCTTTTAATTTTAGGCTCTTTTAACAGGTATGCATGCTTGAAATATCTGAATGTTTTGAATTGGACTCCACCTACCTAATTTTTATTTCAAGAATTCTAGCTCGGTTGAATCTCGAGATTTCTTGACCCATTCTCTGTCGTGATTCAAACCATTATCTAATAAGATTCCTAATTTATTATCTCCAAATTGCAGTAGAGAAGAAAAAAAAATCGAATTAGATATAGGTGTGAATCACAGACAATTCATTTTGCGATATAAACTAAACATAGGCGTGTTCTATTCGCATCAGATTCTATACTGAATAAGAACCTTTACTATTATCCGATTTTAGGAGGTGCGATGAGGAATAGGTTAAATACCTTCATATGATTCACAGGTCTTAATCTGATTCGAGTCACCAACAAATTTCACCGCTTTAAAAGCTTCCATTTAAATTGTAACTGAATTGACATCAAAAATATCTGTAAATCACACAACTTAAACGTCCGGAAAAGAGAGGTGTTTATCTGTCACTCGATTTCTGACCGAACCATTAAGTTCACTCCGATAATTGAAGGTACGGACTGACGTCATATCATCAAGAAGCCTCGGCCTTTTCCATTTTCTCGAGTCATAAGTCCTGTGGTCATGAGAAAAAACAGGTTTCGTAACCCTTCGAGTTAAAATACCTCGTGGAACATTATCCAAAAAAAAGTTTCGTCCTTTCTTAAGGCAAATTAGTTCCTGTTCTCCACAGAAAATTCTTTTAAGCCACACCGAAAAACACACACTTTACGTGCAAGAACGGGGAAAAAATTGTCGATTGTCGATGATATGAAAGAACTGGTTTGTTCTCTGGCGAAAAGAAGTAACAGGTGGTTTTTCTAAGACGTACATGCGAGGCATCTGTTTCAAGCTGCCCTTACCTCACTCTCGGTGTCGATCGCACCCGCTTTGTAAACCAACAGGAATCAAAAAATGGATTTTTATGTGCTCTTAAATGATAAATAAGTAAATAAAAATACTAGATGTTATTTAAGTTGAAATAGCTCAGAGCGAAATGATTCTTTTTCTGAGCTCAGTACTCATTGAGCAAAGACAAACAAACAAACAAAAAAGGCTCGCTTTCTTACAACCAGATAAAAAAAATGATTTAAGCTTCAAGATAGAATTAATATTTTTTTTGGGTATATTATTCTATTTTAGGATATTAAATATATGCTTAGCTTGTTGTATATGGCCGAACAATGAAACAAAATAATATTTTACAACGAATTCTAAAACCCTCCGCGGCTTGGATTCGTCAAAATAAAAGGTGAGAGGAAGAATGAAAGATGGAGAGGCTTACATTTAATAATAAAGAAAACTCGCGGATTTGTGAGATGTAAACATTAGAGATAATTAGAAATTCAGAAGCAAAAAAAGGTGCTAATACACGGTAAAATATTTCAGAACAATTTTTTAAATGTAAAGGTTATAAACATAAAATTATGAAGAAGAAATAAAAAAAAATTATGTTTTAAAAAGGATGAAATATTTTAATTTTTGAACTCGGCTTACAATAATGAACTTGCATTGTATTTTGTAGGCAATAATTTGCAAAAGATATTTGAATTGATTCGGCGATCTGATTGACTGAAAGGAGCGTCTAAAATTCCTAATTCAGATATTTTTAAATATTTATTTCTTGCTCCCTCCCTACAAAAATCCCTGCGCCATTAAGTCCCAATTAAAGAGCCGATCTCAAATATTTTACATTTTATTTATCATTGCCATGATGTTTTATATGAAATAAAGCAGTTAGAAGGAAAATACGGAAATGATTATTAATAATTAGTCCTCGAAATTTTAGGAAGCAATTACTACTTTATTCTTGTAGCGGTTGAATAGCTGTCACGGGGCATCACGGATTTCATAATTCATTTGGAGTACCCAATCTCATACAGATCAACTTTATGATTCGGAAACAATAATCGCTGCCACGCTTAGCATAATTCACTTTGATGGACAGGTTGAAATAATATCACGCCCCATAAAGCAGGATTCGAACTATTCTTTTTAAATTGAAACTCATTCCATTATTTTTAATGCACATGCCAATAAGTAAAATAATAGGAAATAAAATCGATAAATGACCCGTATTAAAAAGAATCTGAAGAAACCCCTTAAGGCTCAAAGATGGTCAAAAGCTTTATTAGCTGACACCGAATAATTTTGATTCCAGAAGAATACAAAGCATTCATCCTAATTAGACAAGGAAGCGTCATTTTGCTAGAAGTTCGGTCATCACTGACTCATTCAATTACAAAGATAATTAAATTGCAACCGACAGATAATCAATGCCTTAATTGATGGAGAAGAGTCGCTGTCAAAAGTCCGTGCCCAGCAAAAGGAAAGTAAAATGCTACGAGGAAGTGCCGGAGAGAAGCGTGAACCAATGCTCGTAAATAGAGTGTAAACAAGAGTTAGTTCCCACTGACCCTAATTCTTCCGCCTCTTCGGACGCTGCCCACGCGTCGTTACCTCCACTCTTTTACGGTGCGTGACCATTCATTGATGGATAGACACACATCCTGACAGAAAAAAAAAAGACGCTCTCTCTGGTTTGGACGCAGAGATTTCACAGAGTTCTTGACACGGTTGGGTTGAGTTTGCATTCATTCACAAACTTCGTAAGTGAAATTCTAAGCAGCCGACGCGAGGGTCAGTATTGGCATAGCTGTACCAAACTCTTACTAACTTAAGATACAAATAAATTTACTCATTAAAAACCTTAGAGAGATGTAAAGCTAAAAGAAAAAAGTGAAAATTCAAATTAGAGAGTAAGCTTGAAATTGATGTCAATTAAAAATTAAAACACAATAAGATGACATGGTTTCCCAATTATAGCTTTCAAATTTGTATAATGTCTTCCGAAATATTTTATTCTTAGAAAACGGGCTTGGGGCATCCGCATATGATATGCCGAACAGAAATTATGGCACTACGTCTCGCAAAATTTGAAGCTGTATCCGAGTGAAGTAAATGCTTCTGCGTAAAATAAGTATGACTTATGCGAAGTCTTGTTAACTTCATACTCAGTCTAAGGCTGAGAGAGTCAAACTTAAAAAACAGAAATAGATGACTGGAATGATTTGATTTCTTTGGGGCTTTTCTGGCGCAAGAGAAAACCCCAAACATATCAAATCTGATGTTGACCATACTGTGTCAAACAATGGATAAGATTATCTCATTTGAAAACATTCACCGAAAGAAATATAAGAAGCAGCTAAAATGTAATCAATATTGAAATAATAGGATAAAACTTTGTGGACTTTAAAATTGCAAAGAGTGGATAGATGGCTGAATAGAATGCAATTTATTATCAAGATGCAAGTCCCAGGTATGCTGCCATACATGGAGAAAGCATTGCCTTAAAATTTGATCTAAGTCTTGAAACCTGCACCAATGTTTCTTCATTTAAGCCATTTGTTTTTGCAGCTACATCAGTTTTATCGTTCCAAGAGATTCCAACGTGTCCAGGAATCTAACAAAATAGAATGTTGAAATTGCGATCTAGCAGTTTAAAATATAATTTTACTGTACTGCGCACCAAAGGATGACTTTGTTTGGATGAGTTCAAAATTGCCTCAATAGAATTTTCTGGATCGGTGTCTTTGATAATACTCAGATCTTTCTAAAAGCTATGTAGCAAAAAATGGCAAAAAATTTGTGTTCTTTAACCCAAAGAATTTTACAGTAATGAAAGGATCATATTTGACAGAATTTAACTAAGGTTGCAGTTAATTTTAAATTTCGGATAGAAATTGTATTAGAGCTCTTTAAAAAAAAGGGAACAATCTGAATAGTACTCTTTGAATTTTGTAGAGATAAGAATGGATATTAAGCTTTCTTGATTTTATTTTTTAAAATTTTATCAATATACCTCAGAATTAATGTAGATGTAAGGAGTTTTAAAACTCTCTATTTTTCTAAAGTTGCAATATCCAAGTCACCCCTATCTTTCTACATAAGATGCCCACGAATTCTGGTAACAAAAATAAAATAATTTTGTAAAAAGAATGACCGTTTACTAGGCAGTTTCTACAGTTCCAAAAGGCAAAAGCACATATTTCAGAATATAGCTCTTAAAAAACAATAAAAGTAAATATGATTTCATTTTGTAACATGTAACGGCAATTTCAGAACTTTGAAATTATAGAAAGCTCTTTTATGGAATGAGAGAGCAATTATTGTAAAAGAAATTCCAACACATTCAACTTTTGAGCTGATTTTGAAAGTTCAGTATTGCAATATGATTTCAAATATCTAATCTCAACTAGAATTTTTACACATTCTAAACAAATAATTATAAAATCAGAAGCTATAAGCTTATAGCGATAAAAAGAAATTCCAGATACAAAGCAAATAATAAATAAAAAATAATTGAAATTTCAAAAAAATAAAAAAATAAAAAAAACATAACTTGTTAGGAGTTGGTGAAAAAAATCTTTTCCTTTTGAGAATAATATTTCCTTAAGATTTGACATCAAAGAAGAGAGCATTTTACTAGCTCTTTTTTTAAAATTGTTTTTAAGTGTGCTTGTTGGTATAATCACGCTATTAAAAAGTATTATTTTGATAGTTGATATATTAATTCCATGGATAGTAAAAACAATGTTTTAGATTAACTGTTCTTTTTAAAATTGGTATGGTTATTTTAGTGATAGAATAAAATCAAATGGCACTTAGTCGGATGTTTGACTATCACGTGGCGTCATGCCATCAGAAAAGCTGTGAAGCAATTCGCCAATACCTTACATATTTTTACATTTTTTCATTGTTATTTATCGAAAATACTGAATATACATGTCTAGCGTTGATCAGACAGTGAAATAAACAAATAAATTTTTCGGCAAACTTAGAGTGACAGGAAATTTAAAGGGTATTGCAAAGGATTAATAGACACGCGTTTTCCTTTAACAAAGTTATAAATCAGTAACACGAAATAGTTGCAATTGTAATTGATTACTGAGTAATAGTTTCAATTTCATTTGATTCAACAATTAACACATAACTCTAATCACAATAAATACGCACAGCAAAAACTGAAAATACATTTTTTCACAAAGAATTTAAAAAAGAAGATTAAGAAATAAGACAATTATTTTAATACGTTCACATTTTTGTATAATGAATTTTCATTCAAATTTTAAGTAATGCAATAGCAAAATATTATATATTTTTAACATATAGCGTTAAGGAGAAAATAGATGGAATTGTGATATATATATATATATATATATATATATATATATATATATATATATACACACACACACACACACACACACACACACAAAGAGTTGATAAATTTTTCAGCCTGCATATGTTGTAATGCATGAATGTAGAAAACTTAAAAAAAAATATTGAATATTTATTACTGTAAATATTCAAGGGATTAAAATAATTCAGATTCCGAAAATTTAATTTAACTATTAATTGAACCCCCCCTCCCATCATTTTGAGATATAAAGGTAAGTCACTTACTTTTCAATCAAGTGAGTTGAAATCCAAATTAAAGAAGATGCATTTCAGAGAAATAACTGAAATCCGAGAACGCCCGCCCTTCTTCCACTGCGATAACCACTGAATGACCAAATCACTCCATCCAAACAGCGATGCATTGAATCGCCAATATTTCTGCAGCTTGTGCCATTGAATAAATCCTTTTAGCGAAGCGGTTACTTTTAAAGTAGTGCCAATTTGAAGGAAGCAATGCTCGGCACTTTGCTAAACGATTTGAATGGCTGGAATTTGTTTGTTTACGTGTGTGGGAATGCTTTTGAGGGGATGAGATGCTAAATTCCAGCCAGTGTCGAAAATTTTATTCTCTCGACCCACTTTCAGAAGGAAAAACGGTTGGCTGACATTTGGATTTAAATCTTTCAACGCTTGACAGCATACTGTAATTCATTCGCTGATTTGAAAATAAAAAACGAAAATAAGATATTTCCCAAAGATTCACTTAATGGTCAAAGGATAAAAGGCGAATGGCCTTTTTTTTCGAGGGATGTTTTATTTTTCTAAATTTTCGAAAAGACGAATGGTCTAGTTATAGTTTTGGTTAAGGTGTTAGTTTAAAAGTGGGACGTAACAGATTCAGTTGTTTGGGATGCAGATTGCTCGATACTGATCGATGTGAAATGGAATTGATTTTTTTTTTGTTCGCTATTTTTCTTCAAGAATAAAATTGAATATTTACAAAAAGCTTTACAATTATTTTTTAAAGCAAATCAGGTCGTTTCAGATCAGTGACAATTTTCATTCCTTTTAAGATTTTGAACAAATAATAAAATATCAAAACTTTTCAACGACAGTTTATATATTTTTTGAGGATTAACACATAGAGAAAAAGAAAAGGAGAAAATTATAGCACTCAGCGAAGTTATTTTTCTTTTGTTATCGTTATAATTTAAATATTCGCAACATCGCATATTTTATTTATACGATAATATAACTTACAACAATATTTTTCCTTCCCCCCCTTCAAAACTTTCTTTCCGAAATGTATTTGTAATCTGCGGACAGATAATATTGTAAATCAGATTCATATCTTTCAACAATGTTTTCAATCAAACTGGTAAAAAAAATTAATGAATTAAAATTCAATCAAGTACGCATAATTATTTCTGTCTATACTAATAACAAAGAATAGCGCGCGCGCGCGCTTGTTGGCGTTCTGGCGGACAGACCTATAACTACATAATTGGCCACAGATTTTCTTTCAAAAGGTAAAAACGTGCATCTTGAAGGGTTTGTATAAAAAATTTCAGTAGGAATCTTAGCTAAACAACAATGGGACAAACTCAGGAATTTTTTAAAAACTATTCTGTGATGTTTGAACAGCATTGACGGCGTTTGCGGAAATGATTGGCGAGATTCGCCGCCCCGTTAAGGGTTAATGTTTTATTATGTTTTTAGGATAAGAGCTTGTATGGCGGTGGGAGAAGGATGTTTGTACTTTTGCTTTGATTTTGAATAGATAATTTTATGAAAAGTCTGAGTGCAGCGTTTTGTTTGTGTCTTTCTTAAGAAGTATAAAACGCTCGTGCCATTACACATTCAATTAAAAACACAGCTTTAACCTAACAATAAAATTCTGATTCGTGTGAAAAAGTATACGTATTTTGAAGATAAGCCAACCCAGTTCTCTAATATAATTCACAAGAATTGAATACTATAATATATTTGATTATTAAAAAATAAATATTTATTCTTCGTTTGGTGAACTATTTCTTTATGTAAACCGGGAAGAAAAAAAATCCGATTCTGTCATAAGATGAGATATGTTGGAAAACTTACTGTTATAGGTGAATATATTACAGATTTTTAGGGTATCATTGCATTTAGTCTTGAATTATTTAAACCCTTCGCACGCGAATGGTGACCCTCTCTCACTATTCCAGACGATGTTCATTTCGATGTTTTATTTATTACTTTCCAATTTTGATTGTTAAAAAGACCTATATGATGGTAAAAAGACGTATGAATTTTTGGGAGCAAAAAACAAGCCCTAGTATTAAATGAATAATTATCTATTGAATTACTTTTCCGAATGCAAAGGGTTAATTGCTATTTAACCCCTTCGCTTACGATGACATGTCTGACACGAGCATCGAATTACTGAATCTTTTAGTATTTAAATCTGAATTGGAAGTAGTACTAAGCAATTTAGAATACATTACAGAGATTGAAATAAAATTTATGAATATAATCTACTTGAAGATTAAATAAATTCGTAATTCAAGGGTATTAATCCGACTCATAATCAATTATTATATTCAATGAATATTTCAGAAATTTAAAAATAACACATTTAAGACATTGATCCGAAAATTAAATTTAATATTCAATAATTTCCATTTAAATGCTCGCCACGAACCATACAGCTTCATGCATAATGGAAAAAATTACGAATTTTTCATTTATCAGTTAGTTAAGTACACTGTGAAATAAGACGCCGGGGTATTATGAACTCATTTCTTTGCTCATCAGCACCAGACGACAAAGTTTTTGTACCAAATTTTATTACGTAATATGTATTTTCTCACTCTTTGATTACTGAGCCCTCCATTTATCTCAACGTAAACGCAGCGGCGCCCGGAGAATCTTAGAAACAGTCACCGGTAAAGTGTCGAGTTCAAATAGAAGGTTCTGCACAGGTAGTTTATATATTGCGCTGTACATTTCAAGAATTTATTAGGGTGAAAAATAAGTTAAAAGATATAATCTGTTCACATTTTTACATACATTTTGTAATGTCTAACTTAAACACAGGAAACAAACAACACATTAAAACATATCTTAGGGTTAATTCTTATGAAAATTGTCTCAAACTAACGTCATTTTTCACTCATATATGATTACACAGATATAGAAAGGTAACTCTAAAATGAGAATCAAAACTTACAGATTTAGTTTTGGAAAAATTCCTAATAGGAGACTGTTTTTCCATAGCCTTAACTTCCTCGAATAATTACGACAAAAGATAACTAGGGCAGATAGTCGCTGATCGGATAATCGGGAGTGTGCTACATAAGCACTATGACACACGCTTAAGTTCATTCCTTCATTTCAAGCTGTGCTGGTTACCGGAAAAATCTTCCAGTAGTTGCACGAAAACTCTTTTAAAAAGTTATATTATATATATATATATATATATATATATATATATATATATATATATATATATATATATATATAATGTCAATCCTACTTAGGTTCAGCAATTAGGTCAAAGGATGTTTTATTTATTTGCTTTATATTAAATAATTACAACTGATATAAATAATTGATTAAAAAAAAGGATTGATTTTCTCAAGAATTGAGCTCGCATTCTTCACCTTCACGCGAAAAATACCGAAACCCTCGCATTTTACCCATCGAACTACTCTCTGTCGATTTCAATCTTCATTATAAATTGCTTAAATTCTATTTAAGGTGTTAAAACTAAATTAAATATAATTGATGAATTAATATTTGAAAAAACTGTACTAACATCGAGTGTCATCCACTACAAGTTTAAAAAAATGTATTTGAACA
>JAOUZG010002851.1:3628587-3643776 GCA_026289955.1 Argiope argentata | reverse complement strand
TATTTAACCAGACCCAATTCCGCCTTTTTAATTTAATAAATGCTAAACGAGCTCTAAATTGATAGACAAATTTCCACACACCAAGTGAAGGGATAAAAATCTGCCAGTCTAAACTCTAGTTTTTTTTTAAACAATATATCTATTTTCCCTTATCTAAATAGACGCGTGAATAGAAATCCCGAACAGAATCTCACAACATATTATCATGGGGATAAATATTTCTTTCGCTCTTATGTAACGCTGTGAACGGACTTCATTTTTATCGCACTTCTTGTACATAAATTATGCCTTCCTGAATGGAATAAAAGTGAAGTTTAAAAACATGTTTTACACACGCACACACTGTATCACGAAAATTGCTAATAACCGAGTGCGTTACTTTTTCAATTTTTAACGAAAGCGCTTATGTTTGAATTTTTCAATGCACTAAATCTGAATATTAATTTTTGTTCCATCTTTCTATATGCACTTGCGATTCAAATATTCAAAATTGATTCGTTATGCGAATTTCTCACTTTTATGTCAAGGGAAATTTGTGTTTTAAAAATCAATTACCATGGTGCGGAGTCTTTATCGGCATTTCATCTGGATGTCCCATTTCGTAATTCAATCCGCGAAGGCCGCACGCCCTGCAATTGCCGAGTATTTATGGCGATATCTGCAGACAGCCCCAAACAAAAGAGCGCAATAAATATGGTTTGAGGCTGCGCAGCGCAGAGGACGTTCATAAAGCGGAAGCATTTTGTCTAAAAATAAAGAATTTGCGCTCTGCGTTTCGTCACGCAAACATGGCCGGGGGGAACCTCAGGATTTCTTCACTCAGCCGCCAGAAAAATTTAAATAGGTGTTTATGTGTCTCCCGGAGGAACTTAGCTCAGGGGCTCACGACAACAGAGTGGAATGCCTCGAGCAGCGTTTTGTTCCTAATGGAAGAATCGGAACACACATTCCTCAGCACCGCTCGTAAAATTGCCCAGCTTTACAAGCGCCTTTTTTGCTTCAGAAAAAATACAGGGTGGCCTATTAATCTCGTTGGTGACTAAAAACCTAAGATTTTTTACAAGTTAATTTTCCCTTTTCTTCTTTTCATAATGGGGTAAATAATAAAACAGTGAAAAATTCCTAAGCAAATTTAAGTTGTTGCTTGTTTTTTGAAATTCGAAATCAATGACTTTCCTTTAAAAGGACATACAGTAAAAAAAGAAGGGGCTTTATTAGTATTTTGAAGTAAAAAAAAAGGCCCAGGAAATAAGTACTCATAATTCACAACTAACTATTCTTCGCTATGCGATTAAAATTATATTTTGTCAGTTCCTTAGCAAAGACGGAATTTAAACTTGTATATTCAAGTTTAGATTAATATTTTTTTGAATTTTTTAGAAATCTAACATTTTAAAAGAACTGCAAGAACAATAAAGATAAGAAAAACAGAAATATTCACAATGTTATATATAATGTCGGTAGGAATACAACCAAATGATTAAATATCCACAGATTTTATGAGAAAAAGCTTTTCATTAAAAAAAATTTATTCAGAAAAGAAGACGATAGAAGTATTAATGAAAAAAAATGATCAGTTTGGGTAGTATAATGGCTATTATACTACCCAGTATTGGGTAGTATAATGGCTATAATGTATCTCTCTTATCAACAAGTTTCCAGATTTGAAATTGTGGTAAAAGGTTATTGTAGAATCGAGACTCAATAACATATGTGCCATTTAATCATGTGGTGTTTAATATTTACATATTTAAAGAGGCATCTTAAGGGGCATTAGTTGCTCCTGGCAATAATAAATTTATGATGCAGCTGAAGAATCGAAACAACACGCCCCGCACTGGATAAAAAATGAATCAATGAGACTGTCTACTGGCTGCCAGCTGATGAATGAAAATTATCATGAGGGAAATGTTAAGGCCAGAGATTAATGTAATGTCACACCATCATCTAAAGATAAATGAAAAGTAACTTCCTAAGTAACAAAGCTAAAGGCTAAAGAAAAATAACTTGATGGTAATACAACTTAACGCAATTTATAAATATACTTTCATCCGCTAGGGTGTCTTCTCCCAACCTTAATTTTTTTCCATGTTCTTGTAGAATTTTAGTGGTTTTTACACAAATCAGAGGCAGTCTTCGTATGTTTTCTTCTTCGTGAATTTTTAATGCTCGTGTAATGTTCATTCTCAGATTCGGAAACCCTCCAAGTTTCTTTCGCATGCGTCAGGTTTATAGTTCATCAAAACAGGAGTGAGAAGAAATATGAAAAAGGTTCGATGTTCACTTTAAGTCATAAGGCTTATTCGCAGAATAGGAAGAGTGTTAACCGCTCATCTTTTATTCGTACAACTCCTTAACGAAGTGAAAGTGCTGGGATCCTGAAACGGACGGCATATATGTTATCTAAGCGTACGAATAAAAGGTTTAGTTTTGAGAACAAACGACTTTTGCTATCGAACCCGGCTGAAGATATAATCTATTTGAAAAGCATGCGGAATCGCAACTTCCTCTCAGAAAATTTACAAAGCAAATTGACTGAATTGAAGTAGAAGCCAATGAATTACTAAATTGGATCTATGTATGAAATCCATCTGTGAATCTATGTCACTCATGTCCAGTGAAACGTAGAAAGAAAGTGAAACGGTCAAGATCGGAAATTGCTGTAGAGAACTGCGCGAACAATTCTTGCGTCTGCTGGATTTCCAATTCCCGCCAGAAGTCTCAAGACGTCCAGTTCTCAGCCGGAAGGACCCTTCCGGGAGGCGAGCCCGTGGACCGTGGAATCAAGGTCGGATGCAACAGATTCAAAGCACGATTCCATTCCATTCCAAGCTTGCATTCAGAAGAGAGGAAAAAAATGGAATGCTCACTAGTTTTGATTCGTAAAATTAATTCTTCATTCGAATGCTACAAACGGTATTAGGACGAGTTGGGAATTGGTTCATCTAAGAAAATAAAACGTAAATAAACTTTTCATTTAATATTCCAAGCAGACAGATTCGAAAATTTATGTTTGGATTCAGGCAAATCTACATATACAGTAATAAATTTTTTTATGTTCTTTTTTAATTTTTTAAATTGTTTCATTTGAAGGTCTTGTTTTTAAAACTTGGAAAATATTCAATTTTCATGGTCATGATTGGAATGACAATTTTTTTAAATCACTTTTTTGCTTCATTAGAGATAATGGAATCTTCGTTTACTTTTTTTTTTTTTTTTTTGCCATCAGAAACTAATTTTTCCCGAGTTTTCTTTGGTGAAATCATCATAGTTAATAAAATCTATTTGAGGTTAGTTGAATAAAATTTAGCCCTGTTACTATCAGGGAAAACAAGCTGTATTCTTTTTCTTAACAAGAACTTTTATGTAAATATAACAAAATAATCTTAAAAAAATTATACATTTAAAGAATGTAACAATATAAATAATTTAATTGCGCGTCATAGCCATATCGCATGACAAGAGCAGGAAGACTCACAGATCACTTATTATATATAAATAAAATTCTATGAATTCTGACTAAGGTAGAAAAGTTTTTAAGCCACATCCTATGTTTTTTTCTTTTTGAAAATTAATAAAATAAAGCTTAATTAGTTTTATTCCAATTTTTTAAAATTAAATAACTATTCTAAATGAAAATACATATGTTTAAATAATGTGTTTAGATTTTTTCTAATAATTCCAAACGCACTCAAAACATCTTAAATAAATAGTACTTTTTTATGCTTCCCTATTAAATCTGATGTTGAGTTTATATTATATATATACACACACACTGGAAAACAAAAGCAAAAAGTAACTTTTTCGTTTCGCGGTTTCTCAGTGAAAAAAATCACTTTTCTTCTTACAACTTTAGAAGTCAAATTTATTTAATAGTAAACAACAAAATATCTATCATGAAAAATGTAATGGAAAATAGATTATAATAAAATATACAATAGGTAATAATTTTTGATCCGCCTTTGCAAATGTTAAATATACAAAGCTAATACAATAAAAATGCCTCTGCAATCTCCATTTTAATATTTGATACTAGCCTATTACTCCAAAGAGGATTAACTTTTTTACTTTCGACGCTTAAAAAGGATAAACGGATTTGAAGAACCATTTTTGAAAAGAAATATGAAAGAAGTTACCTACTTAATCTCGAAACGAAGTCACTGGAAATATTTGGTTCGATTAAAATAATTTCAAGGTTATGCCTGTGTTTTTAACGGGCGATGACAACGTACATTTATTAAGATTAAATCTTTACTCGAGCACATCTTACTTGTATCACATATGCGAAATACCTGAGCTTAAAAATGAGATAAACAAGTCAAAAACCTGACAGCTACTGGGCGCCAAATGCCGGAACTAGATGTTTGAAGTCGGCCACTGAGATGAAAGAGATTACAACAATCATTTGCTGTCTGAAAGCTATGTCGACACATATCACATGAGATTTATAAGGATTTTAGCTAGTTGAGTAAGTACTATCTCAGGAAATCCAAAAGGAACAACTACAAAAACCTTACATCACACCAGAGGCAGATTTTGGCAATATACGGCTCCAGGCAGTATACTTTATGAGGTCTCTCTTTTACTAAACTGGCATATTTGATTTTACATTTCAACAAATTTTTTATTGAACCTTTTCTAGGGCCATTAGAAGCATGCCTTCCACCAAATTCATCTGTCTTTATATCAAGTTATGTAAGATGGCATAAATTCTGACCATTTTTTTGGATAAGGCAGAGACTGAGATGCTTCAGTTCTTTATTTCACACAAAATGGCGTACCTTGATTTGTTACTTAATCATTAATTAATCCATTTATTTAATTAATCAAATTAAATTCATATAAGCTAAGCTAAATGATTCACTTTTCTTCAGCTAATCTCAATCCTAAAAATGTTTTAATATAGTATGGCTAAAAAATGGCATTTTAAAGGGTTAAACATGATGATAATTTATTTTTTGCTTCCATATTTTTGTGATAATGTTTGTTTACTTATTATGACTCCTTACTTCACTTTATTTACGGTTGTGCATTATATAACTTAAACAAAATCTTGGTGTGGATGCAGCTTCTAAAGAAGAGGCGCTAACTAAACGAAAGAACTGAAACACATAGAAATTTGGCCGATTATATTAGGACAAGGGTTAATATAAATCTAATATAATTTTCTATTCTTGAAAATTTAATTTTTAAACTATTAGGTATTTTTTTTATCTACCTGCCAACAGTTCTTTACATGCCGGGGGTACTAACTGTTGCCTAGTCTGCTTTGGTGGAAATCCGCCACTGCACAACATGTGTGATATTTATCACGTGATAATAATGCCGCATGTATTGACTTCATTCATAATAAGAAATAGAATTACGGGTTCACATAAGTATAGGTGACTTACAGACAGTAGAACTGAAAGGAAAATTTAAAAATAACCACTATTTAAAATGAATGGCAATAATATTCGAGAAGGATAGACACAAACACATATTTGCACTAATGTTATCATCTCTTTTGATAACATATTTATAGAGGAATGGGCGCAAAGAAAAAAGGATGTTACAGAATCCTTGACCTCCGACATCCCTTCGCACGATGAGAAATCCTATTCTCGATAATAACTACCCACGCTTTCCCTGTTGAGATTCGGCTGGGCTTAATCGATTGAATTTCAGCTCGAAGGTGATCCACTTCATCCAAGCAGATTCGCGCATCCTTCCTGAAGACGGCTCAAACGCAAGCCAGCCAACCGCGATCCTATGCTAATTCATTCACCAGTTGGGTATTGCGCCTCTTCAATAGGCAATATAAAACAACTTTGTTGGACGCACTGATTCAGCAAATGAATATCACGATCTTTCTCTTATTGTTGTGAAACGAAGGTAAAAGAAAGGAAAATTCATTTTTTTCTTCATACTTTTAGACAATAATTTTGCTTATTGCAAAGTCGTCGAGAACTGGAGAGATTGCTTACTTTGGTTAGAAAACTCTGCTGTATCTCTTTCGGAAAATTTTATTAATGTACTATAAAGTAAAATCTCCGATCATTTGTAGACCATCAAATTAAATCCTGTTTGTATGAGACAACATATCATTACTACTATTTACCTTCAGACTTTGTCTGTATTTCCGAACAGATTCTCATCTTCGTTTTGGCGCTTTTTAACTTGATAACTTTCTGCATCACATGGTTTTTCTTGCCGTGGCAATATAAGAAAACGGTACTTTTCCGTTAGCCGGGCGAACGTGAAAAATTACCAAAGAAATTTGGAGGAATTCTACATTATTTGGCGATTTTTTTTTTTTAAAATTTGAAATCCCTGTAAGAAATTTGGCGGAATTCTACATTATTTGGTGATTTTTTGATGCCCGGCTAACGGAAACAATTTGGAACCAAGAAAATAATTTGGATTATATTAAAAGAGAAAATAAAGAGAAAAGAAAACGAAACTTTTATAGTCTCGCTTCTAAATATAAATTTAAAAAATGACACAACTAAAAAAGCTAAAGTATGCATAGCTCCTGGAATTTTTTAGAGTTGATCATTCTTACATGATAAATATGTATATACTTAGTACTAAAATCAATAAGTAAAGAACAGAAATTTATATAACTGTTTTTCATTTGGTTTTTTAGTCTTTCAAAATAAGAAATAAAGCGTAGAAATTTTATAATTTTGTTAATGTAGCAACATTTTCATCTGCCCAATTTTTTAAGACCCTTTCAGCTTCACAAAGCCCATTCTTTGAACATTATCACGTTCTTACATGATAAAATAAAGTTAAGGAATCCTTCTCCCCCTCCTCCCAAATTCTTGCGAAAATTGAAAATTATATAAATATAGGATAAAGCGATAAAATAATATAAAGAAACTGGCGCTAAAGCAATAAAAAGTATTTCTTTCACAAGAACCATATAACACACTGGAATATGTTTGTTTTATATGTATATCAATAAAAAAATTATCAGAACATTGCTAAGTTTTCCGCAACTTAAGATACTATATTGTATCTATTCACTTACATTTAAACTTAATTTTATAGAACTCAATAAGTAGTACCCATAAATTAACCCAAAGATCACATAGATGTTCCTTTTCATTTGAAAAACCCTTTGGATCACAACAGAGGATATTCAGAGGATGATATTTTAGAAATAACTTTATTTATAAGAATTTTATACGCAACTATGGAAATGGTATAAAATTATTCTAATTGTTTTATTTTAATTTGTTTTCAACCTGTTTCGATCATCATTTCAATATCGCACATTCTATTCGAAAAGAAATTATATCATCGAAAGGCCATGAATGTATTTAGGTGCCAAAAAATGTTTTTGAATTAATTTTTTCAAAAAAAAAATTGCCCGAAGAAAATTTCAAAAAACTGTTATTTTTTCATCATATTAATTTCTAAAAAGTTATTTTAAAGATTGAAACGGATTACATACGTTTGATTCAAATCGAAGAAACTAAGCTGAAAATAGTTAGCGATTTTATGGTTCCATTCCTGGCCATAGAACCGGGAGATTATGATAACACGCACGAAGCCTTTTATTTTCAAACTGTAGCAATAAATTAAACTGCCGTCAAAATCTGCATGCAAAACTGCTATTTTATGTGACATTTAACTATTTTTATAATTTATGCCTTTCTACCAATAATTATTCCACTTTTAAGTGCCCTTTTCTTCATTGTTACAACTCACATTTAAGAAGGATGACTCACCCCAACGAACTGAAATGGCGCAGATGGACTGTAAAATTGTTTTACGTGTAGATTGCATCTTATGGATTGCAGATTCATCCATTTTGATACATTGGTGATAGACTGCGTGACTAACTTCGTGCCAACGACCTCAGCAATCAATGAAACGCATAAAAATGCAAACATAAACAAAAGACTACATAACAACAATCTTTTCAACGACTACACACAATTGTAATCAATTTTAAGATGCAAAGACGTATGCGATGGTAAAAAATAAGTTCAATTTCTTCAAGATTTCTTTTGCACGGCTAACATTGAAATATACAGTAAAATAACGGTAAGTTTTTATGACCAATTACAGCCAATTATGGCCAATTACATTTTAATTTTGGAGCAGAATTCATTTCTCTAATTAACTTAAAATATTTTTAGAAAACCCATTTAAATGCATAACTATATTCGAAAGGAATTTTCTTTGAGGTTTGGTCAGGAAACTATAAGGTAGTCAGTTTTTAAAAAGACATGACACGACACGTTCATCAATAATATTCTTTGCGGGAAAAAAAACATGGACATTTCCATATTTGTTTGTTTTTCTGAAAATATTTCAACAAAAAAAGCGTTTTTGAAATTAAACTGAGAACACATAGCATTTATTAATATACATTACAAAAAATGAAGCGAAATATAATAAATGAAACTGTTAAAAAAATCTCCTGTAATTACTGTGCGTTATTTTTTTTAAATTTCAAAGAGTGTTTACATGTTACAATTGATTTATAAAATTCCTTACAATTTTTTGCCTTATAAACAGGTATTGAAATGCGTTTTATTGCTTTAAAAAAGGAAAACAAGGAGAAAGGAAAGTTCGATGATTGTTTCAATATAAAAGCGTAATAAAACGCTCTAAATTTATTTTACTTTACTGGGAGAAAAAACAAACGAAAATCGATTTGATGACTGTTTGCCCAAACGATTAAAACTGTCCATGAAACACAATTTTATACCAAACGACAACATTTGCAGATGAACTTTCGAAAACTTTCAATGAGAGAGAGAAAAAGAATAACACATACGCAGAATTCTCGTTTTGCAACAACACTGAGGAGATGGACGCGTCAGGGGTGGTTTCGACTCGATTCCGCTTCCAGAATGCCATACCTCTCTGATAAAGACCGGTGGAGAAGAGTCAGTGGTTTCAGCGACAGTCGGAGGAAAGAGAGCGGACTGAAGTGTATTCTTAAAAGAGTTGACCCTCACGAAGCAAACACTTCGATTCTTTTGTTTAATGGGCATTTCAGCGCATGCCCGGCAACGGCATAATGGAGCGATTTTTCATAAACGGGACAGGTACCGGCTCAAATGCATTTTGTGCAAATAAGCTGAATTAGTTATTATGAAAACATATTATCTTATGCGTAGAGGATCGTGCACGATCCCATAAAGAAGAATGTTAAATGAAATAAGCATAAAAAAAGATGTAGTAACCATTTTATTAAAATCACTTCATAAAAGAAATCGAGGAACAACATGTACACAGTATCATATCTATCGGTATCAGAAATTCAGAAATGAAATAAGAAAAATTACTTCTGATCGTTTCAATTGATAAATATGGAAAAAAATTAAGAAATTAAAATACAAAATTAAAAGTAGAAGAAATAAAAGGAAAAAAGGATTAAAGAGAAAAAAATTTGGATTCGAAATTGTTGAAATTTCATTATTGATTTTTTTTAATCTGTTCGTTTCATATCCTTTCATTCATAAATAATATCACAAATGCTTTATCTTATGTTTTCAATCATCTTTAATTGATTGGATATTAGAAACTGATGTTCTATGATAAGAAACATCAGAATTTTACTATTTCTTTTAATTAAAATTATAAACCTTAATAATTTTTTAAAAATAACTTATTTACTGTTATGTTGAGTTTCGAATGTCTATATGATAAACAAAAATAATTTTTAATTAATTTTTACTCATTTCCTTCAAAATATTTCCTCCTTAAGTTGAAAACATTCATAAAACCTTCTTACCTTAGCTAGGAATGCGAAACAAGCTAATAGATAAAACCACTGAAAAAAATGTTCAATTTAATCTTATTTGGGGCTGGAATTATTATTTTAAGAAAATTCTTACATACTGCGTTAGCTAAAGTGAATTAAGAATAAGAAAGATAATATTAAGTATAAAGAAAAAATCAAATAATTCTTAAAGCTTATTATTCAGTCAATATTTAATATGAACTTACATATTTTTCAGGTTATAGGCATGTACTTTTCTTGAAAACCTATACAAACTTCACACGTGACTAACTATCATTTCCGCGAGCATGAAACCCTGCGTAGAGCACAAAGGCCGATGTTGTATTTTGCAAACGATATATTTTCAGCGTATGCCTTTTCTGGTCCTTTTTCCATGTGACACGCGGGTGCCGATTCGCTTTTTAGATCCGCCCAGTTGTTGGTTGGGAGCACCTGTCCTGAGTCAACAGGAGCACGTGGTGACAGCAACAGATCGTGACCGTTCCCATGACAACGACTAGGGATGAAAACATTCGACATAAAAACTCCACGCCTAGTTTTTACGACGCAAATATCCAATTTTTATCATCTCATGAAATAGAATTTTTATCATCTCATTACGAACGACGAATGATTCACTGGGGTTGGAAATTCAAAAATAGCAATCACATTATTGCAACTGATACAATCTAGATATTAGTTTGAGACGTTTGTAGTCATTTGATTGAATTAAAAGTGTGGTGTGCAATTTGTTTTAAGCGGTGTTGAAATCACAGAATATTCGAAAGTGAGCCAGGTTTCTAGGTGGTTCATCACTTGAAAAAATATCTGGAACAGTTCAACAGCAACCCGATAGAAATTTCTCAATTCAGATTTAACACTTGTAATTATAATTTGATTTCATGGAAGAAATTTTCACTTCATGACATTTGTTACTGAAATGTTCCAATGACTCTTAAAATGATAGATCATTAGATCCAAAGCACCATCGAAACCGGAACCGTTTTAGGTATTCTATGCATTTCCATAATTTGGAAACAACACTGTTACAACACAGGTGATTACTTCTTGTAAGATCTATATATGCTCAAGTAAGCATTCATGATGCATTAGCTTTAATTACATGGATGTTATTGATAAATTTCCAATTGTTATGGATATTACGCTATAGCCCGACCTAACCAGAGGCCATGCGAGAAACTGATGGGGCCGCCAAAGAGCAACTCCACCTAGTACGGTTTAAGCAAACTACACTTCATGACACAGGACCCTTGAAAACAATAAAGAATCTCCAGAGAAAACGCATATTGGTACAGAAAAAAAACATTGCATTTTGCATTACATATTAAGTTATGAAACATTAAAAATGCATAAAATATATGATGTTTTTTATGGTAAATGCCATGGACAAGCTCGCTGAGGTAGTGAGCGATTTAAGCCTAATCATAATCTCTTGTTTTTAAGTAGCACCCATTAGGGCCAAGAGTACGACTTTTGCTACTCACCCATCACATTCTCCTGGAACAGCCCCTTTTTCACAGGGGGCGGGACATTCAAACACCTTACAGGTAGAACACAAAAGAACAACCATGCCCGAGTCGGGACTGGAATTTTTATGAGTTCTTTGACTTCAAGAGACATCCCATTCCTTGGTCATCTAAGTCTGTGTTCTCGCCATAGTGCGCAGGCTTTGATCACACGATTTAGAGATTCTCTTTCAGTGTTACACGGACAAGTTGAACTTGGGTCAGAGAAATGACTTAGGCGCACAGAAAATACACTATGAACAGTGTATACTTAGTTAAGATAAAAAAATCAGCATCAATTCTTTTAACAGAAACGTTTTTAAGATGTTGATAGGCTGCTCTTCCCTTGATGCAATTATTGCATCTCTCT
Organism: Argiope argentata; assembly: GCA_026289955.1. Lineage (NCBI taxonomy): Eukaryota > Metazoa > Arthropoda > Arachnida > Araneae > Araneidae > Argiope > Argiope argentata. The sequence goes on along the minus strand of JAOUZG010002851.1, from coordinate 3,632,153 downwards.
TATCAGTCTTTAATTATTAGTTTTTTTTACCTGTTATATAAATGAATAAATGCAATACTACTTTAAATGAAACACTAATTCGGAACAAAGCGAGTCTGATTCTTCATGAGCAAGTGACAATGACCCAGCTCGCAAAATATTACTCAAACAGTCTTTTCTGAAAAGAATTTGCTTTCATTTAAACAACGGTTAAATACACTAGAACTTTGAAAAGATTTAAAGAGCATTGATCTAAACTTCTTTAATGGTAAAATAATAAATTAAATCATCAAATTTATGCACAAATACATTTCGGATCTCTTAAAAATCATTTCCAAGCTGTCAACAACTATTTTTTCAAAAATAATACTTTTAATAAATATTTTTTCTTGTTTTACTGCTTGCAAATGACACAGTCACTAAACTAAGCACGATGTTAAAGAAGAAATAATTAAATCTCTGCACGCTCACTACTGATACTGATTCAAATTGAGATGCGTTCTTATGAGAATATTGTAGAGACAACAAATTTCCGCTTACAAATATGTTGAGAAGAATTCTTGATATTCGTTTCAAAATATGTTAAGAAAAAAATCAAAATGTTAAGAGATCAATCAACATCTGAAGATGAAATGATGAGCTGCTCTGCAAGTAATAATTAAATAGTTGTTGGAATTTTAAAAAAATCTTCTCTTCCTATTTTTCCCAAACATCATAGTGACATTTTCTTAAGAAAAAAAATTAATTAAAGAGGTAATTGATTGCAAATAAAAGAATCCAACGAAGAGGAAAATGACGAGGTCACTGCAATCCAATAATTAAAAATGTTACCGGTCAGCTATCGGAACTCCATCGATTCTCGTGAAATGGATACTCTACCAATTAATAAAATAAAGTGGATCATCGGAAAAAGGAAACAAGTCTTTCGAAGTTGATTTTCGCAACCCGATTTTTTTTTTAAAAAAAATTCAATACAGGCAGCCCTTGGCAATCAGTTGGTTCGACCAGAACTAATGGCTGTTAAAAACTTCAAACGAATATTTCGTGTCACTTGACTTCAATGGTTTCCTTTATAAAATATTTCTAAACTTCCAAGTTTTAACACATAACTCGTATAGTTTTATAAGTTCTGTTCACTGTGCTCTGTATTTCTCTAATTTACGATTTATATCTGTGTACAGTAAATTATGATAAAAGAATGAACAACAGAGTTTAAACTTTGGCGCATTCTAAAAACTGCTTGATTCCAATCGAATCTCAACAAAATTTCAAAAATTTGATTCAAAGCACGCCTTGCACCTGAAATCTATTCAGCATGGAAAATCTTCTAATCAATCTTCTTATCTCGATCATCAGCAATAGAAAAAAAATCAACGATGAAATACAATTCATTCGCACTTTAACAATGAAATAAATTCTATAACACCCTTAAAATTATATTATACCCTTAAAATTAATAAACTTTAGCCTAACCGCGCTCAAGCTTAGTGTAAAGAAAAAATGCGCTATCGATCGAATTTTGCTTTTATAAGTCGATCAGTGATCAATTGAATAATCTTGCAAATATACATCGCTAGTTTTCCCTCAATAATCCCAGATTATTTAAAGAAGATTATAAATATTCTAAGATAATTTTTTTAAACATGTATCAGATTATGTACAACGTTCTTTAGGATTGGTTTTTTTTACTTGGGTGCATTAAATGTTTTTTAAACGTATATTAAAGGTAGTTAATAAACAATTTAAATAAAATCAATAAGCTATATTATAAATTTAAAATATATATGTCCAATTAAACTTATATTAATAATGATAGTGGTGACGAATCATTTTAATCTAAACAATAAATGGAAATGGAATCAACTAATCGACATTAAACAAAACGATATAAATCATTAAATGTTTATTATATAAGCACAGATTACCTTATTAAACTGGTGATGTTTATTTAACTTGTGATTTCTATTTTTGAGCTTACTATTAAATAGTTTTCCTTGGTGTAAAGCGGTTATGTTGACAAGTGCGCAATTCCGCTATATTAATGTTCATCAGAATTATTTATTCATTTTTTTTCTGTGAATTCTTGATCGGAGGACGAAAACCGGTTGAGTCCAGTTTGCGTCTCATTTTCAACGACTTCCTTTCAAACTTATCGTTTTCACCTTCGTCCTGCTCAGACGCAGTTCAACTCGTCTCTCTCAATAGCCGCAAATTTTATCTCAAATAAAACAGAAAAAGTTTATAGGATCACTGGTAAAGCCTTTTTTTCCAAGAGCACAAGCCAGTAATCTTTAAACTCAAAACACAAATGTTAGTTCGAACTTAGCAGTTCACCGTTGCGATTTACACAAGGCAGAAACTTAATACGAGTGAAATTACACAGTTTCGATTATATGGTGACATCAGTTATTTGAATCGCTGCCAAACACGATGACTTTTTTTCACTTTCTACCCAAAATATTAACCAAACGACTTTAGAATTGATTAAGCTAGGTTTTCAATGATTTATAGATTGATGAAAGCATGATTAACGTGATGATTAAAGGGAAATATATTTTAAATCCCAAGAAAATTCTGCAATTTCCAACAGAAAATATCTCTAATGACTTGAACTGATTTAAAAGGGATAAAAAAAGCCTAAAAATGATGATATTACAATACGAAATCGCAATGCAAGAAAAACGCTATCCTTGAATACCATTAACATCAAAATGATGTTAGAAAGATCAAAAGTTTTATCGGATAAAAATCTGTTTCCTTTTAATACATATAAACAAAAGCGCTCTTAAAATGGGAAGAAAACTCAAAATAGTCTGCTATTCCAAATATGTTTTTCAAAACTAATTCAGTTATTTCTACTTTGGCGTAAATACCAGCTGTTCATACTGGAACGCATCCTCCAAAAAGAGGCAACTGTAGTTTGCAACTGCGTTTGATAATGTTATTTATGGTCAATCGAAAACATCATTACCTTAAAATGCTGCCAATAAAAAAAGAATGTTTCAAAACAGATTTAAAAAAAAAAACTTTTTTTTCTTTGTGTATTGTAGGAAATGACAACAGCTTCAATGAGACAAGTATAAAGAAAAATCTGAAGATTGCTAAAAAATATTAAAGAGCTACTACGAAAAATTTAATATGACTATGTATACAATAATGAAGACACTCTAGGTATTTTTTTTCCCTTTTGAAATTGAATCCCTACATTACTGTACGTGTTTATTACGTTATGCCGAAAATTAGCCAAATGAATTTCACATTTCTTTCTTATTTCTAACTGTGCACTTATATATAAATGACTTTTTAAAAATGATTTTAACGAGTGAACAACTTGGACACATTCCCGTAGCAATAGAAAAGTTAAACGTTAATAAAAGAAAGAAACGCCAATTTCTTTTTGATAAAGAATAAAATTGGACATGAAAAGTAATTACAGATAATTTCAAATATGGTTTGTAGATTAGCCAATTTAAAAAAAGAAATAACTTTTTTTAAAATGCATATATACTTAGAATATTTTTTTAAAAGTTTGTAAAGTTATAAAATTTATAATTATATTGATACAATTCTGTATTAAAAGCTTTAAA
>JAOUZG010002851.1:3607270-3628577 GCA_026289955.1 Argiope argentata | reverse complement strand
GTTAACGCACATATAACTGAAACCTTTAATAAAAGACAGTGCAAAATGCATTTTTTGTAGTAAATAAAGAGTTTTGAGTTTTGAATATTTAATTTTATGATTTTCCCAATAATTGCAAGTCAAAATTATTTGATGGTACGTCTATAGCTCATTAAACATTTCTTCAAAAAAAAAAAATGTTAGGTTGATCCATAAAGGTTCACCCCTCCTCACCTTCTGTATTAGATATTCAATAGATTTAAATATAAACTGGTGTCGCAATTTACCATGTCATGTTAGCATACATATGCTTCAAAAAGCTTCATAAAGTCTTTTCCCAATTTTATTACCTCAGAAATAAAATGAAATAAAAAAGAAAATTTTTTAAAAAATATTTCAGCAAGAAACATCAGAAACAAAGAATTCGATTCAAAATATACACGTCAGTTCTGTTTATGAAACACAAGCCTTGGCGTGTTACAGAGTAGCACGTCATTACACTAATATAATCGGTATTCATTTTTTTTCTTTATAAATTTCCATTTCTCTCAATGAAATGTGCCTTACCATTTGCAGCGGCTTTTAACGCAAGTCAAAAGGTTAATAACCGATATCCTTGCGCGAATGAAAAGAGATCGAGCAATGATAATTGACTCCGAGTGCCTGGCTAATAATTAGGCCAGGGCGAAGCTAGGCCCAGCCCTGAATGTCCTTGAAGAACAGTGCAGGCAGGTGCCGAACGAAAGAACTTTCCGGAGGGCAAATCAAAACCACATTTATCAGGATTTATTTAAATTTCCAACGAAATCTGTTTTTGAAATGTTATGTTTTTGTCCAGATCCATCTTCCGAAAATACCTTTGGAATAAACTAAGACCAAGGTAGAAGTTTCTTCGAAACTTTACGTTATTATATGAAATGTTCTAATAACCCTTCCTTTCATTCTGATAAAATTTCAAGTTCTAAACAGAAGAGTTTTTTTTATTTCATAACACATATTGAAAAACAAAAATGTAATCTGGGCGTCTTTATTCCGGTTGATTAGAACCAAAATTTGACTAACAAATATACTTTTAATAAAAATAAATTGAATTTTATTCGTAAGAAATTCTGTTCATAATTCTATCTAATTAATTTAGTTTTTCATGTTTTATTAGTTATTTGCTTTCACATGCACACAGATATCCTGAGAGAGACTTTTCAGTGTTCTTTCGTTAAACATTTGATAAAAAATTTACAAATTTGCACTTCAGAGAGATTGGAGGAAAATACCGAGGAAATACCTTTAGAAAATACCAAATTATCGTGTTTTCAAACAGCCAAAGCATAATAATAATTTTTTTTGCTCAGTGTGGCATGAAAAAAGGGAAATATGATAAATGTTAAGTTCGGATTTTTTTGACATTTATAGTATTTTCTTTATGTATACTTTGTATAAGGAACTGTAAAAATAAATAAAAGAGAAAAAATGTTAAGATTTTGGTGCGCTTCTTCCACTTTCTCTTTCATGAAATTTATGAAGAAAGTATTGTAATTACAATAAGAGAAAAACACACTTAAATCCGGATTCGACTAGATGTTTAATTCAAATTTTCGAACGCCCTGAGCAGCAAAATGTTAACAGCCCTATCATAGGCTTTAAAAAAATCTGTGGTAATTTAAAATGAATACGAAAACTTTTAGATTTATTAGTAAAAATTTCAATATCCTTTTTTGTAGTATACTTGTAGCCAAAATTACAGAAGAATTTTTTTTGTTTTCATTTCTTCTTTCTTACGTTCAAAATCGAATTATGCGATTTTATGGTTCAAGAACTACATTAACCGAGCCAAATATATGGTAAAGATAAATAAACGCTGAAATTTTGTAAAAAAAAAATTATATTACAAAAGTAACTATGTATTAAAGTGAACAATTAAATAAAATAAAAACTTTAAATCTCTTCATAAATGAGATTTTATATTATTTTTAGATTTAAAAAAAAACTGGTGGCAATTTCAAATGGAATTGCTGACAATAATGCGTCCAACTTTAAATGTAAAAAGAAAAAAATCTAGTCTTATCACGATAATTAAGTTGACATATATATAAAAGAAAAAGATATGGGCAAAAGATTATTATCATTCCTGAAAAACTAGAATCGTATCAAGCGTTTTAAGCAAGGATCATAGTAACACCTGAACGGTAACACGATTACAAACAAACCGGCAATTTTCCCGATAGCAAAAAACTTGGAGGGATAATATAACTTCACAAACATATAATTGAGTTGAATCAAATCTTAAGAAATGGAACAAGAAATGGATTATCGGGAATGATCCAGTCAATAGAGCTAAAAGAATTGAGTTTCATCACTCACCAGCCTCAAAATTCAGGATGAATCGATTTTTAAATAACCAATTTGGAACGCTTTCCCTCGAGCAAAATCCTCGGGCTCAGAGAAAAAGATCTTTTACCATGGCAACAAGTTTCATTCTGCGCCGATTTGACTTACAGTATCAGAAGCAACACAATAAGATTTCATCTTTCATTTATTTATTTATATTTATATATTTGCAATAACCGTCATTTATATGTAAGCGAAACGGTTACAAAGCAGAGCCCCTTAACTCTCATTAATTTCAAACTTTTAGAGAAATGTAGCGTATAAGCCAATTATCTTTTGATATTCTTTAAACTGATGTTAATGAAATTTGGGAAATACTTTTAAATAAAATCTTGAACTTTATTAAAACTTTCTAAGCTACTTACTATTCGATAAAATTTCGAAAGAAGACAAACACGGTGTTTAGCTGGAAAACATCATTCGCTACCTTTAAAAACGTTGGTTAAGGTGACTATGGGATTAGCGAACAGTTAAAGGAAATTTGAAACGCATATTCAGGAAAAGAGGGTGGTGGTGGTCTTGGGGGGGGTAATAGCCTGGTTGATAGGGCGTTGGATTCGCCTTCCCTTGGGCTACGATTTCAAACCAACCGACTGAAGACTCACCGTGTGCATGGTGGCTAGCGCACGTTAAATTAGTCGTGGTCACAAAGCCCTCCATGTCAAGAGTAATACCACGGGGGGGGGGTACTGGGTGAGAGGTGATCGTTCTTTGTTCTAGTTCTAAATTACGATCGGTGGATGAAATGAAATGCATGAATGAAGTCCGCCCCCTAAAAAGAGTTTGTGACATGTGTAAACTAGAAGTCAGACTTCTGCCCTCGGGTACTTAGGGGTCCATGCCATCAGAAGCTATTGCACCCCTCCTTTCGTTGTAAAGTGGAACACGAGAACAACAGGAAAAGAGAGTTTCAATGTTTGCAAAGAACTCTGATAAAATTTCAGGTCAAAGAGTCAAAGTGTCCATTCAGAGATCTAAACTCGAAATGATCATATCCTCCTCCTACCGATTAATTCCTTCGTTTTTATAGAATGAAATAATTTTTGCGATTCCTATTCATACGTTTCTTTAGGTATAAATAAATTCAAATCAGGGCTCCTAAAATATTTTTCGTAATTTATTTTATTTCTCACGAACCAAAGTGTACAACACTGTATACTAGGTAAAATTATATAAAATAATTTCTGTTCAGAAAATTCTATCAAATTCATTTATTTGTAAAATTATAATGAAATGTTTTGATGCAAAATGAATGCCTCAAATATTTCTCCTAACTAATATGCCGGAGTCTGCAATAATAAATCATTGCAAATATTTTAAAGGCCAGTTTTGGAATGGAGACGCGATTTAAAAAGCCATGTATTAAATAAAAATTCATAAATTAATCAATAAAATAGATTTTTAGATTTTAATGTCCGATGCATTTACTTCTATTTAATTGATCGAATTTGAATAGGATTGATATAGATATACATTTAATATAGCGTCTTTCCCAAGACACACTACCAGCTTTAAAATTGATGGTCATTTAAGATTATGAAATTTCAGAAAGGATTTGGTCGCACAGCTCTAAATTGTGTCTGAAACTACGAATTCTGAGGATGACCATTTTCGAATAAACTTCGTAATTTTGATCCAAGGACGGTTGACGAAACGAGGCTGAAGCGACACTCTCCTCCACCGATGTTCCGGCGGCAACCCTCAAGAGATAGAGTGCAAACCAAATCCTTGGTGGATCTTCTCTGGAATTGGACATCGAACCCGTCATTTTGCCAGGAGTGCACCCAAAATGGTGTACGTATCCCCAAAACTGGTGCATGTATTACACTCCCTTTGCTTTAACACTGCACAATTAGGATGCCAATGGAAAATGTTCGATCAAAATAAAAATGTCAAAAACTAATAATCTAATGGCACCTCTGTTAATTTCCCAATGAATTGAATCAAGAATTTTCTCAGTCAGGAAATTCTATCAAAAGACCCAATGAAGAATGTCCGGTAATTTTTTAATGAAATATTTAGAGCTTTCCGATTTAAATATCTATACTAAACTAAATTACACACAAATAGACATATTATATTCAGTGAAAATAAGATTCTTTTCACTTTTTAAGCGTAAATACTGCCTGGAACAAAATCCCCCCCTCAGTTAACGTCACCGTTAGTTAAGGATAAAATGTACCTGAGCCATTCTACTTCCCCCCTTCTTTATCATATTTGATTTTTAAAAGCGCATTAACGGTTACATTTCATGGAGCCCACCCTGAGAAGAATATAGAGATCTTTTATCCTCCTCCTTCATTCAAAGCCATCTATCGTTACGCCTTTAAGGGTAAATTCACACAATTAGAAATTTAGAAGCACAATAATGTGACGAATAATAAAACTGTATGGAACACAAATATTACAGAATACGGATTAGAACTGCAACGATAATGAGGAAACTTCAAAAATGAAAAAAAATATCACTTTTGGAACTAAAGCAAGAAAAAGGTTTTAAAAATATTCTTTATGAAGAATAATGCAAAGGTATTAGATATACGTGAAAAAGCTGTAAGGTGATTTGTTCTGTTTTCTTTGGAAAAGAAAAGCTTTCCTTCCTCAAAACTTTCTTTGTAGGTGGATGAAAAAAGCCACTCCATTGTGCAGATCTGCCGAAGTACTCGGAAATCAAAAAGAATCGTTTCATAAAAGTAAATCCCCTCCTAATTGCGATGCCCATTCTTCGCCGCCGGAAACGATGGCCGCGCTTTTCTTTTGTTTGCTTGACCTTGGAGAATGAACGGTCAGATGGAGAGGAATTCTGAGCTGGACGGTCTCCTTCACTTGACCGGCGCTAAAAGGATTTCGACCATCAATTGTACATTGGATCAGATCTTTTCTGGGAGATAAGGAATGGCCTCGCGACAGTCAAATCGAGACGCAACCACTCTCGAGTTCAAAATGTTTTAGAAAATGCTTTTATACGAGTGAATCAAAATATTGCGGAACTTATTTTGTCAAAGACCAACAGATCGCCCTGCACTCTCGTACTAACAGATTACAGATAACAATCACTTCTAATCCCCGTTGCACCAAGAAGAGTTCCAACAGATAGATTCTAGGGTGACAAATTATTAATACAGCAATGCCACCCTTTAAAACCGAATGAGATAAGGGGCAGTAAAATAACTAAGATTTGAACGGATTTATACTAGTTGTTGCTGTTGTTTCTAATGGCATTTGACAGGGACAAGCTCGCTGACACAGTCATCGATTTTAAGCCGAGGAAGCGTCCCCTGTTTTAGTAGAGCCAACTAGGACCAGGACTACGTCTTAGCTACTCACGCATCACATTCGCTTGCACAGCCCCTTTTTTACAGGAGGGTACATTCACGCAGCTCGTAGATAGAAAAGATGAAGAACAACCATGCCCGATCCGCGACTCGAACCCAGGACGACCAGATCATGGGGAAGACGCACTACCCATGAGTGGCAGGACATCGGCTTCTATACTAGGCCAAGTCACTCAATAGCAATATTTATACAATACTGTACAACATTCAAAATGCCTGACTACTACATAGAGATATCGTAGAATATCTTGTGATAATAGAACGACTAGGGTATAGTTGGGTGATAATTCCGTTCAATGACGCAAAAGCCCAAAACAGGTTACCTACGCAAATCATATGGTTTAAGATGATACCACGCGGGAAGTTAAATATTTAAATAGATAATGTACATTAAAAAAATAATTCGGTAAAACAGAAGAAGATTTCCAAACTAAAGATGTAAGTTAAGTGAAGCAAGTAAAATGTCGAAAAACATCTACATAAAATAATATAAACTAAATAGCCTGCCACAAAGTTAAAAATATACTGATGGGGAGATTCTACCACTCATTTCCGTAGGTTATGTGTGGATCAGTTAAAGTACGTCATGAAATGAAAATTAAAGTTCTGGCACTCAGGATATGCGCCGTAGTAAAATCAACTTCACATGATGGGCAACTGGGCGCTCTCACACCGAATAACAGATACTTGTGAGTGGAACGAGTACGACCGATGAAAAGTCGAGCCAATTTCAAGTCGGCTGGTTTTATGGATACGACGGGCAAAGACGACTAGGGTCACAAAATAATAACGAGCTCCGAATGAACTAAATCACTTCGCGCAATAAGCATTGCACGTCATACTACATGTATCAGAAACTGCTTGGTCTCGCCCTGTTCAAAGACACAAAATTGCAACATAGGATTTTTATAATAGCGACAGTGATCTTTCTTTCTTCATAACGCAATGAGATAAATGATAGTGTTGCTATTATATTATAGAAGGTTTTGTAGTCATATGCACGTGGAACTATTTGAAGATAAGGAAAATTTTATTTCCTGATGCAAACTTAAGGAATGTCTTATATTTATTATACAGAGCCTTTTTAATTGCAAGTTACACATAATGCAAATAAGATGTGGTGATACGATTTTCTGGCCTTCAACAAAGTCAAACCGAAAAACTTGTTCAGACACCTAAGCAGTCATGTATTGAAAGATCTACTGAAGACGTTACTACAACATTTTCCTTGGTTCACAGCTTTTGGACATTATTATGCCCCGTACAATCATGTACTGCTATGGCTTGGTGCTAAGCAGAGGGTATTTTCTGATATATCTATGTATATCAACATCAACGATAGTTCAAAATGGATTTCTAATACGATAGATATCAAATAGAAAAGGCACTTTGGATTAGTTTAGAATAGGAATAATATCTACGGAGTTCTTGCTTGGACTCGAGGTTTAGTGGTGGATACAAAAGTGATCCGTTAAATTAATAGCTTCCTCGGAAAAATAAAGAAAAAGTCTTGTCCAACGAGCGAAAACGTAAACAGCTAAAAAAAGTCTTCCATCTGTTTCCTGTCTCGAAAAGAAACTTTTTTTTACTGCTATTTCTTCTTGTTTCCTTCATTAGCAACAAAAAACTGGAAACTTATCGGCATCGTAATGGCGAGCACAACAAACGATTGAGAAAACCCAAAACTGAATTCAAATAAACAAGATTAATTTACGTGTTTATCTCAATGCAAGACGAATTTAATAAGTTAAAAATTATTATTTTATTTATATTCTACTGGTATTCAATCACAGCTAATAAACTGTTTTTGTTTCTTCGATAACCTTTCCAGAGACGTTTAACAATACGATAAAAAAGACTAGACAATTCAAAGCGTTAAATGTGTTACGCTTTATCTTGTTCTATATTCGTTAGATATTTGATAAAGCAACACAAATTCTATCGCGAAATTCCTATGCAGTACTTCCTTCAAGCTAAATACATATAGCATTCCAATTATTATTCAATCGAATGGTCACTGAATTATTTTATAGGAGTATCCCATCGAATTACTCCGAACTTCACTGATAGTTGAATAAATTAATCAACGAAATTGAATAAAGATTATCAGCACAAATATTCTACCCCTCAATTGAAACTCTAAAAAACAATATAATTTTAAAAAAGCACTTTTAAAATTGATCATCGCTGCATTTGATTTTCGCTTACGATTCCTTTAACACATTAAGAAAAGCAAAGAAATCTATCTGTAAGAAATACGCCTGGGAATGCACATTTTGGGGCAAAATTGCTAGTTGTAAAATCATCCTGACTTTGTTATTTATGAAGCAATAACAGACGGGACGCGCAACACGAGAAAACTCGTGGGTGGTTTTTAATGTGCTAACTGTGGTAGAGAAAGGATTGTCTAATTTATAACTAAATATGTGAATTAATTAAAAAGCAGGAGGGAATCAGAAGAATTATATGGGATACAATGTTTGAAACATTGGATCCCAAATATAGTTACAAAAAAGGCGATGGGCGAGTGGGGGGAATTATAGCACAGCTTTTTTTCTTTCCTCGAACTTTTTTTAAAGAAAAATAGATAAGAAAATTATATTTGCCTCAACAAATTTAATTAAAATTAGCAAAACACGAACTTTTCATTAATTAAATTCTTAGCATTCTAAAAATTTCACTAAACAGAAATGGCCATATTTTAATCTCTTATTATACAGAAACGGAAGTCGAGTGTAATACATTTTGGGATAAAAATGATTTCTGGAACTAGGCCGGTATTGTTATGCACAGTATTATTGTATCTGCTTATAGGTTGGAACACATTGGATGTTGTTGTAAGTAACGGTTACAGTTACAGTTACCAGTTGCAGATAGATTACGATACAATTACTCCAGCGAGCTTTTTACCGAAACCAGCTTAGACAAAACACTCTAGCGTATTGTTGTGCGTACAACCGTTATGATAGTTGATCAGACGGGTAATTAGAAGGAAAAGAAGAGAGATTCAATTTTGATAGCATCTAAGAGTAACTAGCGAAACAAATGAAATCGAAATTATAACATTTTGGAATCTGGTGACAGGTTGTTGTCGCCGTGCGAAATCTATTGGCAAGTACAGTGGCGTCGTTGTTCGATTGTTATCCAGTAGATCTTCCATTGTCTGTGGTCAACGAGAAACGATGGCAGCAGATAAAATATACATGACACGCACTGAAGAGTTACGAAATCTTTTCTATTACAGGCGCTGACGTCGACATTTAAACGAAAATAATGACCCAAGGCAAAAATACGGACAAGTAAATTTGTTTCATTACGATGTGCAACAGCAGTGGAAGTAGCATATTGTTCTACCTGGTTGTTTTTAAGCCTATCTAGATTAAACGCAGTATAACAATAATCATATAAGAATATTATTTACTTCATTTGTCAGATAAGTTTAGCGATATGAAAGATCTATTTCGAAATCGCACGAGGAGATGAACATAACATCAAAATTTTCAACAAAAACAATATATTTTATTTTTGAAATCAATCCCACTTAGGTAGGTCAGCAAAGATTTTTTTTTATTTTAGATACTTTTTATTAAATAATTAAAAATAATATAAATAATTTAGGAAAAAATGATCGATTTTCGCAAGAATCGAACTCGCATTTTTCACCTTCACGCAACAAAAACCGAAATCCTCACATTTCTACGATCGAGTTACTGCCTGTCGATTTCAATTTTCATTAGAAACGGCTAAAACTCTATTTAAAATATTAAAAATGAATTAGATTTAATGAATGAATTAATATATGAAAACAATGTATTCACATCAAGCGTCATCCAATATGAGTGTAAAAATTGTATTTGAACTCGAGTGGATGAATGAAAAGTATTTCATTGACGATCGAAAATTTAAACAAGAAATATAAATGTAGAGAGTGTATGAACTAATTATAGGAATTGAATAAAGACTCTAGAACAAACTATTTTACCAAGCATTCACGGTTTATCAACGTGAAGACTTATTCATGGAAGGAGACTTAATGTGAACGAAGTCCAAATACAAGCAAAAAAAATGTAAGACATTGGGATTCGAACACGCACCCGTTCTTCCACGAAGTTGAGATGCACCATTAAGTTACAGGCACTCTCTTTATACTGAGCAAAATTAGCTACATGCAAAATAAAAATTATTAATACTCGCAGTATTCAGGAGAAAAAAAACAGATTTTTGGTGCTTTTCCGTTAGCCAAATCGCCAAATAATGTAGAATTCCGCCATCTTTCTTTGGCGATTTTTCGCTTATACACCGGTAACGGAAAAGTGCCCAGATTTTAATAATAATAAGTCTAATTAATAAAGTGTAGGAAAAAATTTGATGATATAAGGAAGAAGAAATTCAAATTAACAAATTTCAATGTTATTATTCCAATCTCAAATACGAAATCCTGATCTTGAAAAATATTGAGATAAATACTAATATATCTAATGAAAATTTTATTACGAAATTTAATTATATTTAAAACGTTACAATGGCCGAAAATCTGTAGTTTAATAAATTAGTTAAATATATTTTCTGAAACTGGAAGTCGATTTGAAATTACAACGATAATTGGCTTATTGTTAAAAACTAAATAAGAGTTAAATAAATATCTATTTAGTTAACGTGTTGAAAAGGACAAAGGCGCACATTATAAGGACTGCTTTCATCAGCATTGACCCAAATTATATCGTTCTTTTCATTTGACATAAAAAAAGTGGATTTATATAATGATTAATTTGTCACGCAATTCGATATTTCATTAAATGAAAATTACACCAGTTATTTTAAAGCTATGTAATTTATGTTTAATAATAAAGAAATTAATTGGTGGGGCCCTTAGAAAAAGTAATAAAATAATATATATTTTTCTTTCCTCTACAAAAGATTTTAAAAAAAAAACACTTCTCGACATGTAAACATTAGTGGAAGTGCTAGATTTTCCTCAGCTTGAACTTCTGTCCGAAATTAAATACATCATAAAGTTACTTCTTTCGATTGAGATTAAGGCGAATTTAATCAATTTATACATACAGCAATGTTAAGTAAACTATACGGATCTTACAGGTGGGTTAACAACGCACTAAGTGTAAGATAGTGAAACAGATGTTGGTAGAAAAGGTTAGATGTATCCGTCACGTGATTATGATGCCCTGTGGATACATATTGTTCTAAAGACACCCTGATGATAGAAGTAATAGCATCTTGGAAAGAAATTAACAGCATGCAATAAAGGAAATTTCTGAATAGATGGCAAACAGTCAGCACGATTAACACAATTATGAAGCGTCTAAATAAAAATAAAGGTAAAAAAGAAACTTTTTCCTGTCTATTTTTATTCCTGAACTTTTGTACCCACATGCTTAAAGCGCATGGCATTATCATTTCTTTAACTTAAGCATAAACTAAAATTAAATCATTCAAAGATGGTATAACTGCGACTAGCGCTCAAAAGCTACATTTAATCCATAAATATGTCAGCACTTTCCCGTCAGCCAGAAATCGACAAATAATGTAGAATTCCGCCAATTTTCTTTGGCGACTTTCCGTTTGCATCCGGCTAATGGAAAAGTACCTGTTTCTTTCAAACAACAGAACAAAAGGGATTTTCTGTCAAAAGAAAGCAGATGACTTACTCTTCTAATTAATTTAACAGCGAATTAATAATGATTTTTGAAAATAACTGATTTTACAATTAAATTTCTAGGATTTCTTAAGACTAAACGTATCAAGTTTTTTAATTATTTCAAATTATAAAATGCTAACATACACACCACAGAAATCATTCTTATTACCTATTATCGGATGGCTAGAGTTAAACGTAATGAAATCTTCAGACAGTTTCAATGAAGGTTTTACAACTGCAGTTAATTCAACGCTTTGCATATAATTGAAGCTGAAAAATGTTATCAGATTTGTTTTGTAAAGAATTTACCAAGTTACTTAAAGCTCTAGTCAATTGGAGGGGAGAAAATGTAATAAAATCAAGAAATGAAGTAGACAAATTTATGAGGGGAAAATAGGCTTACATAGAGTGGAAATCTCTATGATTTACAATGGAAATTGATGATCACATTTTTCAAAATTACTATCACACAAAAGTAGTTTTTGCATTAATTTAAAATTCAAAACATTACCTTTTTAATGGTAACCACCATTTCCTTTTAATGTAATTTTTTCTTTCCATGTATATTTTTTAATTTAATTTGAACAAATTATAACGATGCTTTTAAAGTTATGAGGTAATTCTTGAATTCTTGAATTTAAATATTACGGGATATGGAGCAACAAAGGCTATAATCCCCTGGTTTCCACAAAGCAGCGACTAAAAGCTCTTCAAATTAACAAAGTTATGAGGTAATTCAGAGACATTTATCAAAACAATCGACTGCTTGCTCTTGCCAGTTTCAAAATTAAAATAAAACTTTTTTTTTTCATTTCGCATTAGACATGTTTTTCAATTTTCATGAAGAGCAATTTGAGTCGGCTCATAAAATAAAAATTTTCATCTGATCAAACAGCGTGACAATTTTTAAAATATATCCCATATTCGAAATTGAACTGCTTAAAAAATAACATTCTGGACAAACAAACTGACCACCAAATGCATCTAATTTATACAAAATCTTTCTATATTTAAAAAATATCAGCTATCTCAATTTCTGAAACGAAATTTATGAATATTCTGTATGATTAGATGCATCTATAAAAAAAGTCTTAAGATATGCAAAAGTGTCGAGCATAGTTTATTTTCCAATAATAGTGGATTCGTCCACTGAACATCGCTTGGAGTTGGAACACTTAGCTTGGAGTTCATTTTTCAACATGAAAGTCCGTTCTCTTTTAAGAAAAGAAGTCATCTTCATCATGAAGAGCGACAAATACGGAAGGTAAAGGTTTCACCACTCAATATTCAGCTTCTGTTCTCATTCTTTGAAGAGGGGGAAAAAGGCACGGAAAACAATAGGCGAAGATCGAACAATGACATCTCTCAGAAAAGAATGAGTCATTGATGAGTGAAAACTTTCAGATTTTTTTTTTAGGACAGAGAATTCTTTTTCTATTGTGTACACGTGAAAACTTTCCAATATTTCAACCCATAGAGGCAGAAGCAGAATCGAAGAATTTTTATGAAATTCACATTGCGTATAAATTTCTTATTATTCACTACAGAAGTGCGAATAAAGGAAGCTGAAATGAGTAAGCCTATTACTTCGGCAAAGTAGGCATCGAAGTCGATTGTCTGGTCAGAAGGCAAATATTATATTTAATAAACTGATTCTCAACTTTTGACCATATCCGAGAATAAAGCAACGTTAAAAAAGTCAAGAGAAGTGTTAATATTCTGGAAAAGAAACTATGACTCTCCAATGCAAACAAGAAATCCTTTTTATTTCTATTATGAGATGATTTCTTTTCTTCTACATAAAATAAGTTTTATTTTTTAAATATTTTACATATATTTTTACAATTTAAAAAAAAAATTATTGTATTGAATTCAAAGACTATTTCTGAAATGTCATTTTTGATTAATCGCTGTTTGACGTCATTTATTAACAAAAATTTTATTGAAAGCTTTTGTTATGCAGAATACTTTTTGTGTTTCCATCTGCTCTATAAGACTTATGAAACTATTTATTGGAATAGAAATGTCAGACCTTTTGAGGACAATGTTGAGACTTCGAAAGGTTCAGGATTTGAATACAGTATAAGAGGAGTTTCTGCACTGCTTCAGTTCGCAATTTCATTCCACATTTCAATGCCAGTGTTAAATTAAAGAAGATACAAAAAGATCTGGTATTTCGCTTTTAAAGGTATTTCTGACATCTAACACTTCTAAATAGGTGAGTTCATTTTTCTCCCTTCTTTTGATATCAAGAACTTTAAAGTTTCATTTTACTTAAAAACTCATTTTTGTCATTTTTAGTAAAAAATGTAATATATTTTTTAGCAAATGCAATTTTTTTTCATGTATGATGCAACTCAGATACAGACAAGTAGGCCATAAAATAACTTTCCCTGTGTTGGTGGCATCTGTAGCTAAAAAGAGTTTCGAAATGAAACCACTTTTCATATGCAGACTATAGAATGCACGTAAAGATGAATTCTGTAGAAAAAAATTTAGTACCAAAAGTAATTGATAGGAGAAATATTGTCGCTGTAGGGGTACAATTATGAATAGATTGATGAAACTAAAAGAAAATCATTTATTCATGAATATTAAGGCCCCCTGGACACTGTGCAACATTTTCAATATATTGACCATCCCTGTGTACAACGTACTGCATACGGTGCACGATATTCTCCACTGCTGCGTGTAAACTGCCGGTTTCGATGTTCATTACTGCCATTCTTATGTTCTCTTTCAAGACATGCCGGTAAGCTGAAGAGCAGCCACGACATTACACTGTCTATAAAAATTTTACTAGAAAAATAAGCTGGGGTAAAGTAGGATCCATATTAAGAACAAATCAATTGTCGATCACGAACACCATTAAGGAATATATCAATAGTCAAGAAGGAACTGCTAACAGGTCCTTTTTTAGAAGAAATGCATGGCGCTGCTGTCGAGCACTCAATAAGAATTTTACATAATTCATCTAGATGTGCAAATTTACTCTTTCGAAAGTGAAAGTGGCGCCAATATATCTTCAATCATAAACTTTTGGCGTTGGCTCCCTCCCCTTCTTCTGCAGAATTCATCTTCCCATGCCTTCCATGGTCTGTATATGGTATATGCTTTTAATACGTTCATTCGTTTTAGCTATAAAAATTTCCAAACAAGGAAATTTTACTGAAGGTCTGAAGGTTTTACTGTGCATCTAAATGAAAAGTTATAATTCGCCAAACTTCCTCAGGTCAGTACATAAATCATATATATGACTCTCGGATCCACCCGGATAAATCATAAAACTGAATGACCGGACAACCGTGACAGCAACACTGGCGAGAACAGTGGTTGAGTTCTAAGAACCATCACCGACCACGGTACAACCTTTACCGTAGGAAGTACGTTCCATCATCGATGGGAGGAGTCAGATCCCCACCTATTTGTATACCCTCAAGGGTAGCGAGATCCAACTACCATGGCGGAAGTATCTCATCGTCATTTCGCGGTGCCCCTCGGGGGGTGGGACAGACCAGTTCATAAAATTAAATCATTATGTCAACTGACACAGTAGGAGAAAATGAAACTGTAAAGTAGAATTCGTCGAGTAACAATCTCATAAGAACTACTAATTCCATAATAAAAGCGTAGAATAAAACATTCGAATGTGAGGAACTGGGAAAGAAACATTCCAATTTCGTTCGGTTTCCCGTGAACTTTTAAGACCGGCTTAGAGTGCACGATGAATTAGTGAACCAAATTCTCACCACAAGAAAGAAAGAAGAAAAAAACCTATTTTTAATTCTTTCCTCAATTCTGTGCCACACCAAGAATGCAAACTTTTCCCGGTCTTCCCGAGTCTGGGCATCAGCAGTGTTCCGGTCGATGGAATGAGCAGGAACCATCGTTCCGCTCCATTTACGCTATCTAAAGCGATACGACCTTAAACAGATAAGACGCATTAATCCGGTGCTTTTAAGCATATTATTTGTGTTAAGAGAAAAAAGAAATAGCTTCCAGAGTGTTAAACAAAACTGTCAACGAAACGTTATAACGGTGGAAAGCATCGCTTTGTGATAGATGGAAGGTTTAGACAATTCAAGGTAGTGCATGTTTTGTGACTGCTCATTTAATAACGAGTCAATTTACTTACGTATATAGAATTAACATAAACAACGCGCTAATGATTTATTATCATGTGAGAACATGATTTTGTTTATTTAGGAGGCTTTGATGTCTCCGAAAAAAATATTTTTATCTGCTTTCACCAGTATTGCATTATTATTATGTATGCTTCTTTGACAGCAAATGTGTTTTTAAAAGCCTGACGAAGAACTGTGACGTCATAGCTGTTATTTCATCACAAAATCTGTCAAGCTCCAAAACTTTGTTAACCGAATTGAAAAATTGAAAATGAAAGTTTATATTATATATATATATATATATATATATATATATATATATATATATATATATATAAAGAGAGAGTGAGAGAGAGAAGGATAGAGAAGTCACGTGATTATTTCAAACCGGTTTAAACTGGTTAATGACTTAAATTAATGAAGACAAATAGCGACTTAAAGAATAATAATGTTCTCACATGATAACTTGAAATTTACGATCGAAGATTTCATTTCATTTTAATTATTATAATTCTTTATTTTAGTAACTTTAAGGAGATATTTGTATTTTTTTTTTATTTATAATTAGATGGTACCCGGAGCATTGCAGTCTCAAAGAAAACAATTTTGGAAACATCGTTTCAAATTTGAAATAGCTCTCTTGTTTAATTAGGATTGATAGGAAGAATAATCGTTATTTTCTCGTTGACAATGAATTCATTCACTGAAATTGAATACATAAAAGAAAAGTATAAACAATTCAATTTAAATATAAAGAAAAGGAAATCTGCGAACGCAATTTCAAATTATAATGCGAGAAGATTTATTATTTTTAAGTCATTATTTGTCTTAATTAATTTAACCCATTAGCAGTTTCAAACGGTTTGAAACAGTCACGAGACTTCTCTCTCTCTCTCTCTCTCTATATATCTATATATATATATATATATATATATATATATATATATATATATATATATAATTTGTTTTAACTTTCATTTCCAATTTTTCTAGCTGACAAACACAGTTTTGGAGCTCGACCGATTTTGAGATGAAATAACAGTAATGATGTCATAGTCCTACGTCAAGTTTTTAAAAACGCATCCTTAAAATAATGCGATTAAAAGATGATGAATATTGCCATTTATGTTTTCATTGCCAACGGGATTTCAAGCTTCAATAATTCGTTACCTTGAATTATTAATAAATCCCTAACGAAAACAACATCATGTTCTCACATGCTTTTCTACTTTTATTTTTTGACTTTATTATTCGAATATTCCTTAGAATAGGTATTATTCAAATATTTTTTTTTGGTTCCGTTTTCAGCAAAAATCCATAAATTTCGTGGCTGTCCGACTCATGAGTATCCAACATTCAAATGGGCCTCAGAAAAAATGGATTTTTTAGGTTCAAAGCAGCAAGTTGGCAGAGTTTTATCGCAATCGATTGAATGATACGACAGCGGAAAATATGCGAACAAACAAATATTTATTTTTATACATCAGAATTTAACATAGTGAGAAAATTAAACGATTTCTCTGCTTTGCCACAATTCAAGAAAAATTAATCAGAATAATGCTAAATAAGACCATGCCTGGAGACACACTAGATAATTACTGTTTAAAAGTAGTTTAAAAGAACCTTCACAAGTTGAAAGCTAATCAATTTGTAATTACACGCTTTCAGCACAAGATTGAATGTCTTTTCAAAGTATAAACAGAAGATAGAATAAATACAACTAAAGAGCAATTTAAATACATTTTTTTTTCAGAATCAATTAAGGGCGCGAGTTAAGAATAATGTCTATTCGCCAAAGTGGAATATGTTTAGTCGATTTTCCGCCAAATAAAACCCAGACATTTTTTTATTGAAACTTTACTCACTCTATTTTAAGTGAAAAACCGCTTGTCTCCAGTTCTTGTATCCATCCAAGGTGGTACAACTTAGGCGATTTTTTGGACAATTAGCACGATTTTTTCCGTACTGGCCAAGTAAACACCATTCTTAAGACCAACCCGTTTAAGAATAAGAAAAACACAGAGAAAAATATTATTATATCCTTCTCTGTGAAGAAAAATATACAATTATTACCTGAAAACATTAAATTCAAGACCTAGTAAAAATTTCATTTTGTTTCTTCATATAACACACGTGTAAAAAACTCTTTAGTTCTTTTCCTTCATGTCTGAATGCTTTCTTAAACATTTCTTTCAATACGTTTTAAGTCGCTGAAAATAACACGAGACTTAGTGGAAAATGCGCTTAAGAACCATAAAACAACTCAAAATGCAAAATTAATGCGGAAAAAATTAAATTCACTCTCATGTCAAATATATTTAGTAATTGAAAAATCCATAAAAAAAACAACTAAACTTTTATAAACATTTGATGCATATTTCATTAATGAGTTCGAAGTTTATCTCTGAATATAACTGAATTATTTCTTTGGCAATTCAAAAAATATAGCAGAAATAATATATAAAATATAAATAATTATATTTTAATTTAAATAAGTAAGTTTTAATTAAATAGAAATAAGTTTCTAATATATAAAATTATAATAGAAATTTTCATTAACAAAAACGTAGAATTTCTTTCCTGTTTTTAGTGCAAATTATTTCTTCAATTTAAATGTTTCTAGTTATGACAATAGAGATGAAATTCCTTTCTTATTTCATTTTAATTTAGTAAACAATACATGGCAACTGCTTTTTATAGCAAATTGTATATGGGTGCAGTTAAAAATGGGAAACAAACGACCATTTGTGGATTTTGGCTCATTATCTAAGACTAAACAAGCAACTTATAGCATAAATTTGCACTATTTAAATCAGTTGCACAAGGCTCTATTCGTAATCTAATTTTCAGGAATTGAATTTTTGAAAAATGTAGCTTAAACCTTTCTTATTCTTTTTCTTTTCTCGTATATGAAATATAGAAAGAGTATTGTAATCTTCAAAAAATTCGAACTCGAGATCTCAGCGAATCTCCATATTTTTGCGCTCCCTGAGTTCGATAAATTTTCAAAGACAAATTTTCAGAAGTTGTCCATCTGGGAAAAAAATAACGCAAGAACACTTTTAGTTAGACGAATGAAATTTATTATATGGTGCATACCAAAACAGTAGATTTTTACCAAATGTTAAGCAGAATCAGTTCAGAGGAAAATTGTTCTCTCTCGGCTGTCAAATATAAGTGACATGAAAACTGATGCTAGATGGATAAAATTTGGTATGCAGATTTAATTTTTCAATGTAAACACTTATCAAATTTTGAGCCAAATACAAAAAGAAATTGACCATGTAGTTTTGTGCCAAATGTTTGTTTCAATCGATTGGGAAAAATGTGTTAAAACAAAAATTCATGTTTCGGATGCTATTAATCATATGCCAAGGATTAATCACCAAATAATTCATCAAGATCACACGATAGATTCAGTAAAAATGTTAAATTCACGACATTGGCTAATATTTCATAACTATTAGCCGCCAATATCGAGCGTGCTGTTCTCCGAGATAGCATATTTATTATAGAATATACCAGAAAGTTTTGGGGTGACTACTCTTACTGATTGAGCGTGAACATTAAGCGCAATGAATTGCTCTTTGGTATTCAAAATTTTAATTTAAAAAATACCCAGAGAAAATATTAAGAGAACAGAATGATTGATCTAAATATGTCAACTGTAAAGGAAAGATAACCACAAGTTTATGTCATAGTTTTACTACGAAATTTTGTATTTATGTCTTTTATATATTTCACTAGATTTTAAAGCAATCATAATTTCTAATTTCTTAATATATTTATTCCCCTTATCATCATTAAATCAAGGAACAAAAAGATTGAGCACTCGTAGGGTACTCGTTTCCGTAGAAATTTTAATTTTATCCTTAGTTCCACAATTTATAGAAACGGTTTATAAAATCTGTAGCAACCACAAAGAATCCATGGCATCGGCATGTACGAAAAAATATATTAAATTCTTTCAAAGCAACAACCAAAAATAGTTCGAGATCATGCAACAAATTCAAAGCGTTTCATTGAAATTAAAAAACGAGTTACATTTCGTTAAATATAATTTCGATTGCCCAAATTTCATACTTTAGTTCGGCTTTCCGATGTTAAATAAGTAATGCCGATGACGATGAAAACATTTTTTTTAAATGAAAATATATGAAAAAAAATTGTTCCTTATACCCCAACTGCATGCATAAAAAAACACCTTTAAAACTTTTTAAAACACGATTTCAATGCATTTACAAAAAAGAAGGAAAATGAAACGAACGAAATGTAAACTAATATTTTTTTTATTTTTTTAATTTTTAAATGGGAACAAAAAAAAAACATTTTTTTCAAAAAAGATTTAGATAATTTATTGGCAGCAAAATTGTAAAAAAGTATAGAAATGTATGTATATTTAAAGAGTTAACTTGAAAAAATATTGAATTTTTAAAATAAATAAATAATAATAATAAACAATTCTATAATCATCTTCAACTTTAATCAACCGAATCTGCACTTCAAATTCAATAGTGGTAGTCCATTGATCTTTAGAGCATCAAAATGCACACGATGGTTTCATTTTTAAAGATTAAGAATGCAAAAACAAATTAAATTATCCTCCAAACACACATCTTCCAGAATGTATTCAAGCAGTAAATTCCTGCACCTCCCTCTGTTTATAAGAATGGAAATTGCACTGCAAGAAGCAAGCCTCCAGTTGTGAAATGCTTGGCTAAAAACGGCAATGAACAAAAACCGTGGGATTTGTATTCTACAGACCTCCTGATTTGCATTTCTTGCTACATTCTTTTACGCAGAGGTCACGCCAGCGATTAGCAGTTAAGATTGCCTCTGCATTTAGCATACGATTCTGTAGCACATCCTCTTTAAGAAGCAAAATTCATTTCGGAAGATGCAGAAGTTCACACAAGTCTAAACGCTCTGGTTTAGCACACCACACACTCACGTACAAAGATAGAGCGCTTCCCACTTTTTCAATGTGGGGCACTTTTTGAAAGAGGTCAGACTGCCTTTATCAACTTAAATTGGGTACGTAAAGAACATTTTAATTTACGAAACAATGACAGCGTGCTTGGTGTATAAAAATAGAATATTAATTCAATAATTTAAACAACTACAAAATTTTAATTAAATTTCTCATTGTTAATATAAACAGCAATCGTATATGCTTTTTAATAATATCTTCACAAATAAAAATCGATATGTTTTTTCATCAGCAAAATTCAGTAAAATTGCTGTTTTTTATGGTCCTGACAGGTTCAGAAATAAAAATCTTAATTTACTTTAATGTATCTCTTCTTTTCTCTAACAAGATAGGCAAAACATTTCAATATTAAATTCTCGTATCTGACTGGTCAAACTTACTCTGAAGATCAATTTGTAACAATCCATCGTATAATAGAAAAGAATAACAGTGTAACTTTAAATAAAATGGGTTTTGATTGACCAAGAGTTCAGTTTGTTTAATTGCTTTTATTGCTTTCAGTAATGGTTAATTGCTTTTAGAAGCGACAAAGGAGCTATTTTGGAATGGATAAACAATTCTGAATGCTGCTATACCTTAATGCTCTAACAATGCTGATATCCTAGAAAACGCATTTTCATGTCGTTGACGTACAATAGGTATGAAATGTTAACTTTTGGCATGAATTTAGAATGTTTACTGACTCTATCGTATCATCCTTCGGAAAGATTTTGGGAAGATCCCTTCCCCCCGTTTTTTTATTTGGTGTTTTTGGTCGGTTTTCGTTGTTGTCATTTTCCAATTCTTATGTGTCGTGTGTGTGTGCCCTTCTTATTGCATTCTTTATATATATATATAT
>JAOUZG010002851.1:3570956-3601874 GCA_026289955.1 Argiope argentata | reverse complement strand
ATATGACTATATATATATATATATATATATATATATATAGTCATATATAGAAATTTCAAACATTTATCAAATAATTCAAACATTTAACAAAATAATTAACAACTCTCAATCATTAATCCTCCAAATTTCCCCTATTAGATTCGTGCATGCAGCGAAGCTTAAAAAAATCTAGTTTCAATAAGTGGCCCTTCGTTTCAGAAGAAGGCAGGTATTCTCATATTAAATGGAAGAAAACAGATTTCAAACTAGTATCCAACATTAAAGTAATATGAAATTTTCAAAATACATAGAATAGGATATATAATATTTCAATTTAGTGCTGTTGAAACCAAGATTGGAAATACTTTTTTTGCCTTATTTTTCTTTTACATTTATGAGCATTAGGTTCTATTTTTTAAACATCTTTTCAAGAACTAAAATTGAACGGCAAAATTATACCCCCATCTGTTGCTGTTAATCTTGCCATTTACAAGCTTCACCGAGGTATCAGCGAGTTTTAAGCCGAAAGGAGCGTCTCTTGATTTGAGGCAGCGCCAACTAGGGCCAAGAGTACGATTTAGCTGCACACTCATCACAGTCGCTTGCATAGACCCTTTTTACGGGGGGTGGGGACATTCATACACCTTACAAAAAAAAAAAAAAAACGTAGAAGAACAACATGTCCGAACAGCGACTCTTACCAGGGACGCCCAGCTCTCGGGGTAGACGCGCTACCCCTATGCCAGGACGCCGGCATATCCCCATCTTCCAATATTAGAATATAAAGTACACAGAATAATATACTTTAAGCGCATTATTAGCTACATGATTTGATTTTGATTTCTAAATGGTAATAAACAGGACAATTTTATGTCCAAAATAATTAATATTAAGTTTAAAAAATTAACAGATAATGATAACAAAATCGAAAACAAAATACTGGTAACATAACTTTTTTAATTAACGTAAAATTAAATAAGTTTGTGATCGTAACTTAAAACTTTTTTATGAAAAAAGGAATAAAATCGAAACCTTTTCGTTCAATTTATTTATTTAAAACAAATAATCAAGAAATTAATTTCAAATTCAATTGGAAAGAAACATGGGATAAATCAAAATTACCAACATCAATTTAAAAGGCTCAAGATAACCCGAAATTCAACTTGAGTTCTTCTGGCGACTGGTATCGACGGCCTTCAACACCAAACAAATATTTCGATAATTACGCGTTAAATAAAAACTTTCCCGATGCACGTATGTCCCCAAGTTCAATGGCCTTCGGTTCAACAATATCGAAAAATTTTAGTTACAAACGAATGGAACTTTCAAAGTGATTTCACGGAATTCGCGATCAATTTTCTGCAAAAGAATCATCTTCCATGCGTCGCTTTACTTTTTTACGAACATACAAGGAAATGTTTGATCCATAGATCAAAAGTATAATCAAGGTTTTGAATCATTATTGCCGATACTGATTACGGCTTCCAAGATTAATAACAAAACTGGTTTGGATCTCAATAAAAAAATTCATTTGCTGCGGAACATAGCATGCGATGTTGGATTTTTTTGGGGCCAAAAAAAGGTTTTCAGCGAAGGAATAAAAACAACAGTTATTCTAATTAAGAAAATAGTTCCATTTCTGTTAAAGATTGAATCAACTTCAATGCATTTAAACTTGACGGTGTAGCAGAAGCAGACAGCTAAAATTAATTCTAAAAAAAGGATATTAATGTCACCGATAAAGTTCTCGCCCTTTATCTGAGATTGGTCAGTGCTCGCTTTTCTTGAGTGACCACTTGACAACCACTTAACATTGTTTACAACGATTCATACAACTCTGATTCAAACAGTTTTAAAATGTCGCATTTATTAAATAGTATACATAAATAAATAGTTAATAATGCATAAAAATTACGAAATTTTGTCACAGGACTTATGAACATACAAAGGTTTAGGTAACAGAAAACTGGACTCTATACATAAAGCTTCCACCTTCAAAAATGATAAACATTCTTGAATACTTCAAAAATGATAAGATTGCTTGATATAAAAACTACATAGTAAGTTCAAAAGTTTCCTGAAAGTTATTGGTTATAATCAATTTTTCATGCTCTTCGGGATAAGTGAAATAATTATACTATGTATCTTTTGTAAAACTGAATATAAAAATATCATTTTTTTTAAATTAATCAATTGACACAAAATTAGATTACGTACAAACTATTAAAACAATTAGAATTTCAGAAAAGCTCGCCATTATAGCCAAGTTGTTTTACTGTAGAAAGAGAAACTGAATTTTTATATTACTACAATTAATGAATTGTATAGTATTCTTACAGAAATATAAATATCCCAAAGGATGTGGGGATATCGGTGAAATATTTCTTTTACTCTACACATTTACTCATAGAACAGATTAAATTAAATAACTATAAGTCGGAATAAAAAAAATAAATACTTGTTTTCATAAATATTTTACTTTTTTTTTCAAATTAGTTTTTGTTTATTATTATATTTCATGGACCATTGTGTTCAATTATTTATTTATTTTGCGCATTATTTTTAATTTTGAACTTTCATCGTCATATATTTCTGTTTTCATTTCTTAGGCTCGGCATTTCCTCTCATATAAAATTACAATGGTTTGCTTTTTTCCTCCACTATTTTTTTCAACTTCAGTTAACTGTGTGCGTCATCAGTTAAAAACGATTAAATCTATTTAAAATGCTGATCAGTAATTTATAACTTTTGTTTTATGACGATTTAAGAAGTTAACATTGAAAGGCTGGGTCTATTAGCATTACTTCCTCAACAGTCGCATTACTCAAGTGACCACCAACTAAATTAATACTAAAAAATATGAAACACCTAAAACATCTTGCATTATGATTTTTTAAAATTGACTAACCGGTTTTTCTTACGATATGATTCAACTATTTATCGAGAATTGATTTCAAGAACATTATCACATGTTCGTCACACTGCACTCGGGTTAAAAAACTGGAGGTAGCGGTCGTGTTACAGCAATATCTATGATCTAATTCGATTTCGATGGTGACATGAAATCATTTCTTCGTGTTCTTAGTCACAGTGTAAATCCCTCCCGCGCATTTCCTGGCGACAAAATTCAAAATCGTGAGCAACTGAAAAAAACGCCAGCGGACGATGACACATGTTGATGGATGCGAGTAGCACCCAGCTGCCCAAGAAGGTGACATCGCCTCGTCGCACGGTTTAACAAACATCTGTAAACATTTAACAGCTGAATACACTAAAATACCATTTAAAAGGTAATTTTTGAATGCCCTGTGATGAAGTATGGTCGTTAAGCACAGTACTTAATCTACATTAAGAGAATATTTAAAGGAACAACTTCTGCTAAAGAATTACAATCAAACTTTATGAAGCACACTATTCCAATAATACGATTAAATCAGCGGTAGTGGTTTCTTCACAACTCTCGCATACTTTCTAATAAAGGTGTTGTTCCTCAACTTCCGTAAAAAAACGTGGATCTTTAGTAAGGTAGAGAATGCCTTATATGTTATTTTTCGTGCAATAGTTACGAAATATTAACCTTTGGAGTTTATTTATCAATTTTATTGAATCTGCCGAGTTAATCTTGGCGAGTGTTTTGGCGACTAATCCCTTGTATGTGGATAATATCTGGAAATTGAATTTGTGTTTGAGATGTATATTATCCACATGACTGAAATAAAAAAATTGACACGAAACTACAATTGTAGTCACAAAGTCGCATGCCAAGTTTGGTATATTTAATTCACTCGCTGCCACGATCCACGATATTCGGGCCATCTATATAATTAGATGACCCTTTGTCATCATTCAATTAAAGAAGAGGGGGTTTATAATATAGATGGTTTGATATTAACTATGGTTCGATGGTTATATATTAACTATGTCGGCTTCCGTCTAGGGGTACCACACCTTCCCCATGAACTGAGCGTATAGGGTTCAAGTCCGGTTCGGGCATGGTTGTTCTTCTGCGTTCTATCTGTAAGGCGTATGCATGTGCCCCCCCCCCCTTTAAAAAGGGGTTGTGCAAGCAAATGCGATGAGTGAGTAGCAAAAGTCGTACTCTTGGCCCTAGTTGGTGCTACTTCAAAACAAGAGACGCTGATTAGGCTTAAATCGCTGCCTATCTCAGCGAGCTTGACATTGGCAAGTGCCATTAAAAACAACAACATATTAACTGTAACCTCACAAACGCGAAATGCGGCAGTCAGTTTGTCAAGTCATTGTGTGCTATACGTTTATATGCTTCTGAAAGTAAAACTGAAATCCCTTGTTGGACTTGGCTCAAAATTCGTTAGATGTCTTCACTGTAGATAGTAAATCAGTGTACCAAAAATTATCCATATGACTGTGTGCTTTATAGAGATCGTACTACCTTATAATTGGACAGATAGATTTTCTCTTAATAGATTTTGTTCAAAAGATAATAGAAGCTTACAAATTTGGTGTAAAGAACATATACAGAATTTCACTCTTGTAGCTCAAAGAATTTTTGTTACCTTTATCAGAGATAGACATCTTCCAAAAATGTGTTTATCGAAAAGTAGATTCGTCAAAGTCACGATGTCGTATTTTTTGAAGATTATAGTGCTTTCTCTCCATTTCATCCGCGAGTAAAAATCGAGACTTTTCATAGCTTTCTTACCGGAAAGATAAACTTTGTTCGACTGTTTATAACTATTAGTTAAAAATAGCAGTACATGGTTCAAGCGATTGTTTATTGCGCATGAGTAAATCTGTGGTTTCTGTCGAACGGAGAGCAAGTACTGGGAAGGCAACTGAATCGACATTTCAATGAAAAAACGCTGACTCACTTTGATTTCGAACGGCTCGGAATCTGCCAGAACAGCGCGGAACGAGTTTTCCAATCAGTGCGTTCGGGCACGCAATCGGTGCCGAAACCGCACCATTCCAAATGGATGTGGCCTCGAGATAACAGCACGGAGGGCGAGTGGTTTCTCTCAATTTATTTGCTTCGCTTTTCTTTTTCAAGTGCGTCTCTCAATATGGCACTGCACCTGCGCAGTCCCCAGAATGAAAAACAATGATGAGTGCAATATTGTCGCAATTTAAGGAAGTAAATCAATTCGTACAAATCATTCTTGTTGCACGAGAACTCGCCCAGTAGCTGCTGCACGGGTGAAATACGACTGCGACAAGGTTCCACAGTTACGATTTTCATTTTTTTAAAATTATTGTTTTCACAAAAACATCATGTGATGAATGTATATGTTTGCTGTAATAAACATCATGTGATGAATGTATATGTTTGCTGTAATTCAAGATTAAGAAAAAGGAGATGTGGATTCATTAATAAAAATTCAAGATTAAGAAATTTAATGCACAGTAATTGGAAGAAAAATACTTATGTAACTTGAAATTAATTTCGACTTTAAAAAATAGCTCTCAGGTAATCGCTGTTGAATTTTAAGTTCTTCATTCCATCAGATTTGCTTAACAACTGTTCCTACTTTTAAAAATCATTACTTCGCAAACAATCGCCAAATTTACAAGCAATTTATGACAAATTCTCTTTTAAATATGGAACAGCAAATGGTGGCAACTTCCTCTTTTAACACGAACAAAAATTCAAAATTTTAAAAATCCTGGCAGTTATTGCAAATATAATATACACAATCTGATTATTAGTTGGTGAAATTAATGAATTAAAGCCATTCACTTTGGTAACGGATGAATAGTATTTTGGATTCTTACGACATTGCAATAGATTTACAAAGCAGATCCAATCTGACAATATCTATTCCTTAAGACTTTGCACTCCAAATGTCTTCTCTCAGTCACCATTCAAGACTGTGCATCATTTAAACATTTCATTTATTTATTTTATTTAAATTGTTAAAAATACCTACAGAATGTCACAAAGATATACATTCATTTTCAGGGAAATATCCATGTATATATTTTTTAACATAATAAACAGGACCATATATTAAGAGACTAATTATGTATCTAATTATCTTTCCAATTGTTAAAAATAAATAATAGAATAAGTAGTACTAGTTATTTATTTTTTTACTTCATAAATCAACAACGGCTAGAAAATGGGGTAATTGTTGGTTTTTTAAAAAATATCTTTGCATATAGTTCATAATAAAGTTATTTATAAAATACTAATATTTTTTACAGATGGAATATTACTTTGTTAATTCTTTGAATACAATGGCGCACACGGCGAGTTTCTGAATTTTTAACATCGTGTGCGTGTGTGTATGCCATGATTCAATACAGCATATAATGGAGATATGGGATCACATTAAATCATGAGATCATCACACTCGAGAGTATTCTGTGATGATTGCTTTCACACAGAGTTCTCATAAATATAAATTAGCTAAAAAAACAATAACCTAACTATAACCTATAGCTTATTTACATTACTAACTTTATAAGCGTGTGTTACGAATGGAAAAAAATAACTTAGTGAAAGGCATCAAACACAATTCTGAGATACAAAGTATAATTTTGTTGATTCACAAACGAAACAAAAATCAGTCGGATGAGCAGTTAATTTGATTTGCATGCATTTAGATACAATAAAGAGCAAAATGGTCGACTAATAGATAGGATAAGCATTCCTTCTTTGAAGTCAGACAGGAGTTATAGCTGAAGCACTTGAATCAACACATTTGCACATTAAAAGGACAGCGGACTTTGAAATAAGCATAAACGGTCGGAAACGTGAAATTTTATTTTTAACGTATCATCATCAAAGTATACCTTAATGTTCAACTAAATTAAAGTTATAAAATGCATCATTAAATAAAATAAATATTTGAAGAGATAAGAAGGGAAAAAAGTACATTTTAACAATTTTTCTCAAAATGATGATGTAATTAGATTCAAATATCTTTGAAATGGTTTTTGGTGGTTAATGTTTTAAAGAAATTAAATAAAATTGATAATGTACAATAATAAAAAAATAATTGATTTTGGTCCAATAAGAAAATGGAGTATGCATTTTATGTTTCGAAGTTGTTTTTAGATAGTTAAAAGTTACTTCAAAATTCCTATAAAAATTCAGTAAGTATGTACAAAAATATTTCTAAAAAATTAGCCTTTATATGAATTACAAAATCATATGACGCTTTGACATATGTAAATAAATAAATTTACATTGGGTAATAAGAAAAAAGGAAAAATCAAAATGAATCGTATATTTTGAAATTTTTTAAAATTATATATTTTGTTTTAAAATATTTTTTTTAAACTGAAATATTTATATTTTAATACATAAGCGTAAAAACTTTCAAAACCCAGACTAAATAATTCTCAAAGTTGTGTGATAGTCCATTCCTCTTGATTAGTTAACAAAAACTTAGATTTTGAAAGCATTCAAATTTAGTACAGATGGCAAATTTGAATAACGTTCTGTTAAAAACTTCTCGCGCCATAATTGTTATCTCCAGATTTCACCCATGTTGCCGTGAATGGATCTCCAAAGAACAGTTTCAAGTTTTTCGAGATGGCTAGTCAAAATTCACTTCCCTAAATTGAATGGGTAAAAAAACTGGTTTCCCTTCTGGGTATTTTCCATGCGACGGGGGTTAGTTCGAAAAAGCACGTGCTTTATGAGAAGGAGGGGGAGGAAATGCTAGCAAGGTCGGTCACGCATGCAGGAAACTGAAAACAGCCGGCGGCGATCTGCAGGAGTCGATGGAAGAAGACAGATCCCGCAGGGACGCTGTTTTTCAATGTCGGATTCTTCCTGAGAATAATTAGATATTCCAGAAGCAATGGAAGTTCTAAAGCAGATTCGAAATTTTGGTATAAAATCATCCTTAAATTTATAAAAGAAATCATTTTTCTTTTTCCTCTTTCAAATTGTATCCATCATAAACTTGTTTATGACATTTGTGACTATAACGTGCCCAGTATCGCTTTTTAGTTTTGTTTTTATTACTTTTGAGTTAAAGTCATAGCTAACAAGCTTCTCTGAAGAATTTAATAAAAATTTAAAAAACAGTAACAGCAGGTTCGATTTTGCGACAATTACCACAAATATATTTGTGATATTGTTAATACAGGTAGATCAGTTTTTTATTGAAGACTTCTCGATTTAATACATATTTGTTGCGCAAACATTTTATGAAAATATGGACAATCCCTCTAGTTTAAATATTTCAAATTGTTTTAGAGTTACTTTTTGTTTGATTATTAATGTAATGTAATTTGCATAATTCTGGATTGATTTATACAAATCATACATTATGAAACATCCGCTGTCTCTAAATAGAATAGGTATTCTAATCAACAGAAACCTTGTCACCGCATGAATATGGCCCCTAAACTAAGAAATCAAATTTAAGACACAAATAGTTCAATCAGAAAATTTACTAATATGACAATCAAAATGTAAAATACTTTGCAAGAGTCTTGAAGGATATTGTTTAATAAATTTGAATAAGAAATATCAACACACTGTTTCAAAACTAAAATGGCCGGATATATGCATTTCGTACTTGATTTAAGTATAAAATGCAAAATCTTACAATTCCAATTGTCTTCGAAAGGCTCCAAAAAATGTGAACGAAAAAGCAAGTGTCATACATACTAACTAGACTACTTAAATGGACAGTTATAAAAGACCCAAATCTAAATCTAGCACTGTGAGTATACTGTTGAGCATTGTATGCTTTCCCATCAGCAGTTTTTCAAACGAACCGAGCGAAGCTGATTGTTGAGGGGTCTCAGATCGGCTAGTTGAGGGGTCTCAGATCGGTAAAATCTTAAATTTACGCCGGCAACACTAAAACGATCCATAGGTCAATTCTTAGGGTTATGTATATTTGATCTTGAATATTCGCATAGCGTTAAATAGAAATGATATGACTTCATCTCCAGTTACAGGACAATTATTTAAATCAGTCAATACAAGTTGTCAATGCATTTGAAAAGCTTAGCATTTAATTTTATTGTTTCAATTCCAAAATAATGCTCAATTCGAATTTATCATTAAAGAACATTTGTGTATTTTTTTAAATAGCAAATGGATTTTAAAAACAAGATACTTCAAAGTTCGATTTATTTTAAAAGAAAAAAAAAGACCAGTACTAATCGCGAAGTAATATGTTTCATTTAACAAGAAATAAGAATAGTAAGCAAACTCTGTAAAGATAAAACCTAAGAAAGAATTGATTTTAAAAAATGGTTTTTCACATTACTTGTTATAAATAGACAGATATAATGCCAAAAATCTGTTATCCAATTTCAAGGAAGTTTAAAACATGCCCTGGCAGATTTGGTCAAAAATCTACCAACTGACCCTTTATTGGACCATCCCTGTCTGTGGACGTAGGTGTGGAGGTTCCAGCAAATTGTTTGTAAAATGAACAGGCATCAAAGAACCTTGGAAAACCTGAAGAGGGGGAAGTGTGCCTGTCTCCAGAAACGCAAAAGTAGTTGGAATGGGACTCAAAGACACTTCAAAGACAGATCCAAATGACACGTCCGTTTCTGAATCTAAAATGAGTACCCCGGCACCTCATCGAAGTAGGGCATTAACTCCTCAATTCTCAACCGACCTTTTAAATTCCAATTTCCATGGAATCGGAAGCACTTATTCCGAGGGCGCACCCTCGGGTGCTCGACTTCCTGTTTCACACACCTGTAGGAGGAAGACGTTCCGCTCCGCCGGAAGATCCCGTTCAAACGAACGATCCAATCGGAATAATTGCTTCCCCACCGACACACGAAACATACCAAGAAAGCGAAACATGGCCTTCAGACAAGTGGGAACCTCCCACAAGTATAATATTTGCATTACTGTGCTCCCGAAGAGGGCCATCTTAAAAACTATATTTGTACGTAATAAATTTTTTCTCAACAGCGTGGATCAAATAAAACTAGTGTAACGAACTCTCACTATCTTAGTCGTCCATTTCCGATGAGCTTTGCGAGACTCTTCAAAATGCCGATTTAGAGGTTTCTTATCAATTGAATTCCAAAATAAGAACCCGATTCGAGGTTGTAAACAGTTCTGTCACTAATCCGGCGCTCTCTTTGGTACGATTCATCAGAGATACATACAAAGCTTCACTATAATATCATCGAATTGGATATTATAGTGACAGGAAAAAGCTAAATCTTCATTTGAAAGGCTGAATACAATGCCTTTTTTATTTCAAACATTAAAGAATGCAAAAAATAACCGTTAATATTGCAAAGTATCCATCTTAAAACATTGTGAATGTCAGTTTGTCAAAGTAAACACTAAATCCTAATCATTACAAGCGAAATGTTTTTAAAATAATACAATTCTACGGGAATTCAAGAACGTCTATAAAAAGAATGAAGTATATGACATCATTTCAATTATTCATGTAGAAAATGTAGAAAATTCAATTATAATGTAGAAAATTGGAAAAAATTATACACATTTAATTTTTAAGCTTTTATTTTACTTTATTTATTTATTTACTGGGGTAAATACTTTTATGAATAATCAAAAATTCATTGGGTAAACCGTTCATCTGAAAAACGGTCATTAAAAGATGCAACCGGTTACTGGAATGATTTTAACGTCCTCCAGCGAAATAGGGTCCACTCACAGATTAGTCCTTTTCTTTCACTTTCAGAAATCGTTCTTTCAACAAGAGTTCTACTTCCCCGATCACTTTCGTTTACGCTTCCAATTGTCATTCTTCCGTTCTGTATTACTCCTACATTTCAACAATTAATTAACTGTTGGTAATGTGAGGAAATTTTCAATTTATCCTCAGCTTCCTGTTGAATTAGTCTAGGAAGCCAATCATCATCTCTATGAGAATTGCACTTTTGTTTCACATTGAACACGCGACGTTTGATCAATTTGAAACTGACAATGCTTTGGTCAAAACCTTTAGATCATTGAATGGAAGGAGATGAAACATTTCAGAGGGTAGAAGAAAAAGGTAACAATCGAGATAAAATAGGGGTTTTATTCTCTTCCTTTTTTGATCCTACCACACTTTTGCTGTGACTTTATTATTTGCTTTTATTTAAAATAAGAAAAGCGCAGTTACAAATATAAGGCCTAATGCTTACAGGAAATAGCTCAAAATGGGCCCATTAAATGGTATATCAAGGCATGATTGTGTTCTCTATCAGTTAGTTTAATTATATTAAAGACTTGTATTGAAGCATAACTAAAATTATTTTAGATCACACATCGAACACGATTTGTTTTCAGATGATGACTCCAGCAAATTTTTGTACCATGTCATCAGAAAGAATTTTAGCACTGCCGGGTTTAATGTACATCAAAACCACTTGCTGCTCTTGTGGCATCGGGGGGCGAACTTATTAATTTGATGTCGGGATCTTAACACCAGACAATCACCGCCTTATGCACATCGTGGAAGGATTTACAGATCTTGATCTTGCAGCACAGATTTAGCAAACATGCAAGGAATATAAAAACCGTTTTTATCATAATTGGGGTTTGTTACGACTTTTTTTTCATATGCCACCAATATTTTCAAATAGCTCCATAGTCTTCATAAAACACGAATTTTTAGCTAAAATTCTTATGTGTAAAAAAAAAAAATCTTCAAAGTGCATTGAACGTGGGAATATTGATTTTTGAGATCAATTTTGTCAAAAGCTAGGGATCGTAAAGATCTGATTCTTTGGAAAAAATTTCAACTTCTGACATTTGGAAATTGTGCTACGCTGTGTTTATACAACATTTATAGTGATAATCGATTAATTACCGTGTAAAGAATATTCATCATATGAAAAAAAAAAGATTTAAGAATAATCACTAAGCAAAGGATTATGATTCAGTGATGTCGTATTCTGCAATATTGCTGAAACACAATTTTTCGTCGAGGATGATACAACTATCTTGTTAATTATTTCTCAGTAAGAAACATTACAAAATTTATAACTTTTTCTTCAATAGCGGAATAAAGTTAGTATTTTTTTTTATGAAACTAAATAGCGAAAAGTCGGTTCTTTCAAAAGACAGAGATCCTTTATCACATAAGATACAGAAACAAACAAGAGAACTTTGTGGTAGTTTTTGGATATCTATATGTAGATAAATATATCGCATAAATATTTCATTATGATATGAAATGATTCTAATTCAAATTTCATAACATAATTTCGTGAAGGAGTATTTAATAAGAAACTATAAAAAGGTAATGAGCACGCACAAATATCTCAATTTTTCAATAAATAAAAAAGTAAGTTCATGTTTCACAATTCACTTGGTATGTTACAAAACGGAAAGAGCAATAAACTATAAATGTACACAAATTACTCATTTATTTTGGTAATCCTTAAAACAACACTGGGACAAACAAGTTCTTGTCTCCTAATGAAAAAATTGCTTTGTCCTAAATGTATGTCTCCGAAGAACCTGGAAGAAAAGAAAGTGAGGAGTGTCTCAACGACGATTACAGAAATGCCCAAAATTAGGGGGAAAAAAAGAGTTGAAAATTGACGAAAATTAATTACAGAGAGATGCAGCTTGAATCTCTTGAAACAAATAGTTTTTGAGGAAGCCATGGGAGTACAACCTGTTTGCTGGTGGAATGCAGCCCACACCTTAAAAGTTCCTAATCGTCAAGGACTTTCAAATGAAGACTCCTTGACCCTTTTGTTTTGAGGCGTCTTCCAAAAATGAAGAATTCCTTTTCAAGAAAGTGAATCCTTTCGCCTTCAACAGGCTAGGACTCCAAAATCCTTTTATTTCGTCGTTTTCAAACAAGACGTAAATACATAAACGAAACTGTTCAAAATGTCGATAACTTTTAACCAAAATTATGTCAATCTTTTTTCTAATTTTCTATTGCATTCATGAACCATAAATGCAATGCTTGGTCACTAAATGTAAGGTAATAAATAAGTAAACAATTTTAAATACCAAAGATTGAAAGGGCAATTTTAAACGAAATCCTGAAATATATCACTAAATACGAGAAATTAGCAAACGCATAATAGCTGAAAAATTTGAATGCAAAAGAGATGGGTTCAAAATCTAGCATTTTCGAACCATATAAAATTATGAAGTGCCACATCATGTTTCATACATGAATGCCGTTATGCGCCGGCGAAGCAATTGTAAAACATATAGTTTAAAATATAGCTGCTTTTACAGAACACATTGTAGAAAAAGACTACCGTTGCCTTTCCCCCAAATCAATTATTGCATTGTAAGAAGCTTGTTCAACAGGAATTGCAGTTGACTCAATTTTGCGTAATATGCAGATGCAGTCGTAAAACGATACTGAAATCCATCAAATGTTTATTTATTTAATTGAGCAAGTATGAACGACTATGTGACATAATATGAATGTCTGTTTCTAATGGATCTCACATGTCGCATATTTTTCTTTAAGTATCAAATGCAATCAGGAAAATAATTTATTAATGACCATAATCGATTATTTTGTAACCATTGTATAACAGTCAATACCTGATAGCCGATGGAGTTGGTGATTTAGATACACCAACTTCAAGAAAAAGTTAGAAATTATTTTTAAAAGCTTAATTTTTTTTAAATCTTTCACCATGATTCTTACGGATAATTATTTCTCACTGAGGTTTTTAACTTAGCAACATTATTTAGGATCAAACATCGTGTAATTTACAAAATATTTAAAAGTTATAAAACAGATTTTAAACTACCTTTAAAAGGATATTTTATGTGTCAGTCATTAGATGTGCAGATGCAGATTCTCCTGTTGAATTAGCTTTGAATAATGTATAAAGAAACTTTTACATGTCATATAGGACAATTTTGATAAGTGTTCCAAACAAAATTGTTATTGAAATTCAGTTTGTATGTGAAAGGTGGGAAACGGGGAAATTTCAACGTTTTCTTTGTGCATTATGATGCAGTTTAGATAGAAGTTGGTTAAGGTATCTGTCTACCTCTAAAAGACAGCTTTGGATCAAAATTTACAAAACGACTTTCATCTTAAAACCCATTTATTTGTGTTTCTAATTCTGTATTTGTATTTATTCTACGAGAAACAAAAATATGAGATTTTTTTTATAAACCACCGTAGCTGAAAACGAGAGTGGAAGGTAAATGTTTTGCAAAATTTTATTAAAAAATAAAGCCTCCCTAATTATAATTTATTTTAAAATATGTTTAATCAGCAAGACATACGCATAAAGGTACATTTTGAGTAGTTTTTATGCCCAAAGGATTGGCAATTACATCCGTTTTTGAACATTGTTCATATTTACAAGAAAAATACAAACTTTAAATGATTTTTTTTTTTTTTTGAAAAACTTGGATTTCTTGTAGAAAAATGTTCATATACAAAACATGCATTTAAACTTAATGCATGTTTATTGTTTTTAATGCACTGTACTTAATATAATACTTTGGAATTTTGCATACATTCATAACCTTACGCGTTGCAAAGGTAGTGAAAAAGGTATACAACTTTGAACTGAGTAGTTTTTCTTTTAGAGCTGCCTAATTTAATTTTCGACAACGAATTTTTGTAAGATTTTCAATACAGAAATACTCTATTAGCTAGTTGACTCCCCTCACCGTAGCTGTAAATATGCTGCGTATAAAAATATTTGGAATATGTGCAATAGAATATTTTGTAGATCGTTATGCTTTTCGTGGCAATTTCCACTACTTTTTATTCAAATTGGTCTATCAATGTTTTTCATTACTTAAAATCACACTTATCCAGAAAACTAATTTAAATGGTTCTTTAGAGAAATTTTTGAAAAATTGGTCTTCGTAAATAGACAAATACCTTAAGTTTTTTTCTTTTTTGTTAATTTCGATGTTGATTGTCGATTCAGTCTATGCTTTTTACAAGCAATAAAAGTAAGCTAAGATGATGTAGATTCGCAGAAACTGATTAAGGGGCTCTTCTGGAACGGAAGTCATTTCAGTCGGTCTCTCAATATTCACACTTCGAGTACTGACCAGGTCATCGGAAAAACGCCGAGACGGAATGGCCACTGTACTGGAAAATGACTTTCCCTTTCCTACACGCACACGGAAGGCACTTTCATCCATCTGAAAGGCCGAAAGACAAGAAAAAAGGTGCTAAAAGTGGCACTAAATTGAGTTATTTATCACAACAGTTGTGACACTAAGTGTTAGCTCATATCTAATCTGAAGATTGAAGATATTCAATGCATGGTCAAATCCTTTTTATAAATATTTTTTTAAATCCAAATTTCCTTTGCCGAAGATGCGCAATCAAGTCTGAGTGGCGCACTAATTGCTTGCCAAAAGATAGGTCCAGATTATTCAGATTTCTTGATCTGCGGGTCATGACCTTATTTACAGACATAAAATCTGCATTTATTTTTTGTGTCATGAAACTCGCATAACCTTTTCTTTTATCTGTTTGAATACATACGACCGAAAAGAGTTAAGCAATTAACAGATGTAATAAAATAGTCTGTATTATCATTTTAAATCGAATTTGCGTAATTTTATTTATTTAAACATTATTTAAATAAATAAAAAGCATATTAAATAATAAAAGCAATAAATTTTCGTATATGTTTTCTAAAATTAAAAAAGCATTGACCGAATATAAAAAGAAATAAATCCTGATATATAAATAATTCTTTTAGAAAACTTTTTTTAGTATAATTATCTTGCTTGCTTATGCCATTCAATAAAATGCAAGGGTTTTAGAAAAAGGCCTTTCATAGAAGAGTTCATCTCCGTCCCTTCAATTTGATAACTTCTTTTAAAGAAGCATGGAGGAATATAACGGATGCATAATCTTAATATAATTAGTTTAATTTAGTTATATTAACATCCCATTTTTTAGCAACACTAGGGCTACTTTGGGACAAACCTCGTAATTTTGAACCGTGGTAAGATGACGAGGACAACTAACACGGCACCATCCTTTCCAAACTTCCATCCACACTGGCCGGAGGACGTTCGGCCCTGACGGATTTAGCGTGCACCAGACCCGTTTACACGGAGTTTCTTCGATAGAATCGTGTCTCTAACTTGAAACCCTTCAGTTTCGACGCCAAGACCTTACCACCAGGCCATAGCGGCCTTAATTTTAATATAAATAATAATCGTAACGACTATATCTATATATAATGACAACACTTAGGTTGAATTCAAAAAAAAAAAAAAACTATGCACATTTACGATTTCAGATCTTTAAAAATTACTATCAACTTTTTAAAGACATCTGAACTTAATGAAGTGTTTTATTAATCAGAAAATAAACCATATTTCGCTCTTTCTCTATAATAATTTTCAATGAATTTATTCTAGAAGAAGTATTTTTAAACCATCTTAAAATTCAAACTTTTATCGTTTCAATTATATTAATAACATTTCCTAATAATATTTCTTTCATTTACTAAAAAATAATTTTAGTACATTAAAATTAATGCTAACTTTGACTATTATTTTACCACTATTTTAACTTTTTTTTTAAAATTTTAAAACCCATTCTTTTGCAGGGGGTTTCATTCGTTTCTATATTCGTATAATAGTGAATTGACAAAGGCAAGTGGAGGAAAAATAAGTAAAGTTTTAGTGAATAAATGGAACAGATGATCGCTGACAGCTACGGTTTTAGGCAATGAGAATACGGTGAATATTTTACCTTTTTTTTCAGAAAAACTTAACGTAATTTTTCTCCCGAATAAATTTCTCCTATCTTAAAATATAAATGTTACGTTTTTAGCAATTTCAAAAAGTATAATTTTCCTTTAATCATTATACATTCTTTCTGATCATTTTGAAATTAGAGAGTTTATAGTTACTCTTTTACATCACAGGATTAAGACTTTGAGCTATTCTACCATTTTTTTTAAAAAAAATTTTCACTTTTATTTCAATATTTATATTTTGAAAGAGAATTTTGTATGTTTTAATATTTAAGACTAAAGTAGTTTTTAACTCAAAAATATTAAGCGTGAAGAGATTTGAAACCCTAATAACGATGGATATGTCAATTGGTATATTTCAAATTTGAGCCAAAAGAAAGAACGACATTCTTTCCAGATGTCAAATGGAGAAATTTGAACTATAGCATATTTTTCTCTTCTAAAAATACTGATAAATAATTTTCCCAATAAATTGGGAAAAATAAGAAAAGAAAATTCTTAACTCAGGTTTATATATTCTATTAAATGATAAAAGAATAAATTAATTGATAATAAAACTATTTTTCTTTTGTTCTGACAAAATAAAAGTAAAATAGTGAATAAGAAATAGAAATTTTGTAATTATAAATATGCATTTGTATAAATATCAGTTTAAAGATGTGTCACAAATATTACAGGCATCAGATATCTGATATAAGAGACAGCTTATTTACCGTTTCAAAGAAATACTAATGGGTCAACTTCCTCAAAGAAAGTTTATAATTAAATAACTCTTTATCCTTATTAAAACTTGTCTAAACAACTAAAAACAACAATATTTATTTCATAAAAAAGGAAGGGAAATCATAGGGTCGACAAGCCAGAGAGGAAAAAAAAAGGATACTTGAGCGCAAATCAGTGTCCAAGAATAGCTTTTTCCATCTGGTTAACTTCGAGCTTCCTCAACCGAGTTTTATCTCGGAAGAAAAGCTTTCGATGAAATTTCTTCGAGGTAATAAATGTCCAGGATTAATTTAAATGCATCTATTTTTTAATTATTAACATATTTTTGTTCTTAATAAATGGCTTATATTAAAAAAAGAATTTCATTTTAGAAAATTAACTTCTGAATAGCCCTTTCTATTAATTCACATTCACTTTACTATACAAATGACGATTTATCAAGCTTAAAAGTTTAATATAATTTCCAACAAAATAAATTCGCAGTACTTTTTCTGGTGAAGTTGTAATAGTTTGCTTTTTCGGTTTGTTTTATAATATTATTTACCAATATTCTCTTTAACCATCCTTCTTAACTCTTACTGTTTGAAACTGATAGAAGTTTAGAGTGACGTTTTTTGAAAGTAAAGTTGGTAGAAAAGTCTTGTTCCGTTAAAGAGCTGGAGCATGGTTACTGCTTGGTTTGTAAGTCCTCAATTTGGAGATTTGTTAAAATTTTGATAGGCTTTTA
This sequence comes from Argiope argentata, assembly GCA_026289955.1. Classification (NCBI taxonomy): domain Eukaryota; kingdom Metazoa; phylum Arthropoda; class Arachnida; order Araneae; family Araneidae; genus Argiope; species Argiope argentata. The sequence continues at coordinate 3,583,828 of JAOUZG010002851.1, read as the reverse complement.
ATTAAAAATAATAAAAATTGCAAATAATAATAAAAATCGCCTTAATAATTTTATAGCATACTTCACAAAAAAAAAAGCATGTTTATATCACTTTAATTTTTTTTCCAAAAAAAAAAAACTTACTAGTTACATATTTATTTCTGAGAAATTTTGTCTAACATTTTTCAAATTATTTTTGTTTTAGAATACTTTTTACTTTTGTTTATTGATTTATATTCACACGTACTGCGGCATTATTAAATACAATATCGCTGTTACAAAATTAAAAGTAAACTAAAAAGAAAGACTTAACGTATCTGAAAGCATTATCATACAGTAATGTTTGTGATTAGAAATTCGAATTTCTATATTTCTGTTTTTGAACTTAAAATAATTTTAAGAAGAGAGAAAACTGAATATATGATTGAAATTAAGGAAAATTCATTAATTCCTACTGTTTTAAGCAGTTTCATCTTACGAAAGTTGAAATGGTAAAAAATGTGAGAAAGTATTAATAAAATGTAGAAGGATATTAAATACATATACGTTTCTTTTCCTTTCTTGTAGTATAAAAAGTTGTTGCTTTTTTTAGTTTATTCTCGATTTTTGTTCATGTTTATACAAAGCAAACTAAGAAACGGGATATGAAGCAAATAGATTTAATAAAATAAACATTTCTTATTTTTAAAATAAATAACGACTAGAATAAATTAAAAAAAAAAAAACAGAAACTAAATATCTTGAATCATTTTAAAGAAGGTTCTTCTTGTCTTAAATTTATTCAAAGCTGGATTAAAAAGAAGACATTAAAGATCATGCATATCACTTCAGATAAATTTTCTGTGTTTTCAAACACAGAACTAAGCTTAAAAAATCACTGTAAGGAATCATCTTTGCAATTTAATAATTAGACGATTCATTTTAGTAATTTTTTAAATGAAAATGCTTTAGAAATTATTTAAAAAAATTACAATTGTTGAAGAATTATCCAATGTTTTTGTTATTTCTATATTGAACTATATAATTAATTTAGAGGGCAAGTCGATTTTTATAGTTTTAGAATCAAAATAAATCACAAAATATATAAAAGTATTTGTTTAATTTTAAATTCAACTAATGCAGGGAATTTTAAATTATGAGTCCCAATTCCAGATAAGGTAGTGGAAACATGGACAATCAAAAATTAATTCACATTATTCGGTATAAATAAATAGAAATCTTTTTTAAAGTTATCTAAATATGAGCTTTTTCATATATTTTTCAAATACATAAATTTAATTTAATTTCAATTTATTATTACTTATTTCATTAAAGTACTTCACTTCTTATTGCTTTATGGGCATCGGATAACCACTTCTAATAGGCGTAATTTGATATAAAAACCTCACGATTTGCGATTCTTCAAGCACAGTACGGGTTTTTTAAAATAGTATCACATAGAAAGTGACATCTAATTACACACTAAAAGGCAAAAAAACTAAGAGGATAATGTATACAATGGGAAAAAATTGTTTTTATTGAAAATGAAATCTTGAGTTTAAGAGCGTTGAACAAAATAATTCCCTGTAACTGTTGAAGAAAACACGCACTCATTTCGCAACAAATATTATTATATTTTTAAAAATTTATTCTTTATTTCTTATTGATGAAATGAAAAAAAAATGTAATTATGAAAAGCAGACGATTTCTCTTAATATCAAAAACTGAAAGAAATCGTCTGCTGAAAACAATTGGTTAAATAATTTCAAATTACTTTCCTAGCATCAACTGCAGACATTTTGACGACTCGGCAAAATGTAAACACAAGCGATATTTATCAAAAACCGAGATCGGGGCGCGCACACGATTATTAAAAATAACACCACTCATCATTTTCCGACCAGCTCTGGCAGCGACTCGACCTTGAAAAAAAAAAAAAAACTCGCATACACTTCATAAGGAAACTTAAGGGGGAAGGCCTTAAAAAAAGTTGGGGGTGGCCCCAACAAACACCGCTAAATAAAAAAATTAAAAGTGACTCACTTGGTTCCCATGACTTTTGAGGTTGAAAAATCCGATTGGGTCTTCACAGAGATCAAAATTCCTTTCGAATAGTCACAACAGGTTGTTCGAGCTGCACTTCGAGACGGCCGAGAGATTGAAATGATGAGGCGGGAAGGGAGCCTGAATGCCGGAATTCGGATGCGGCGTCGCCAAAATGCGCCAAGATGAAGTCGCCAATTGGGGCCTGATCAGATTCCAGGAAGGGAAATAAGGAGAGGCATTTTTTTAATAGGGATTTTTTTTTTATTTCTTTTACAGAAACCGTTTTTTATTAGAGAGCTAAAGTTTCTAACCAGTTGTTCTTCAGTGTTTTCAAACAACAATTTCCAGAAACGTAATAAGATGCTATTCGTGTCTGGAACCCAATTCTGCCGAACATTAGAGCACGATATTATATTTGTGAGTGGCGGAGTAAGACATTTTACGGCTCTTGGCAAATCCCTCTCTTAAATAAATTGGTCCTTTTAGATTCCTTATTCAACAATTTTTTAACTTTATTAACAAATTATAACTTTATTAACATAAATCTTCTTTTTTTTTCTAGTAAAATTCAGAAAATGTATCTGTTTTTACAGAAGCGAATCTCCAAATAGGCATAGTGTTTTTTACAAAGGGAAGTTAATATAACTAAACTAAACTAAACCAAATAGGCATACGACCACTAAGCTGAAAATGAGCCGTAAGCTGATTTCCAAGTAAAATAAATTTTGAAAAATTACTGTTTCTAGAACTAATATAAAACTTTATCAAACATAGATTATTGATATATTTAATTATGTTCACTTAGAACAGGGGTGGACAGTCTTTTCCAAGGTGCGGACAACTTCGAATTCTTTCAAGGCTCTGTGGCCTAGCCAGTGGCGTAGGTATAGTGAGATTAAAAAGAGGTCCGCAATATTTATTACAACTGGCAATATTTATTAATAAGAGGTCTGCAATATTTATTAATAAATGCGGAATATGTGCTTATTTACTTAACAACAAACTCAGTCATAATTTCCAGATACAAACTTAATTATCATATACACAAATATAATAATGTCAAATGACGCATTTAATATTAAACAATTCAATATACATTTGAAAATAAATAAATAAATAAAATAAATAATTTATTTATCAATTATTAATAAAATAATTAATAATTGATAAATAAATTATTTCAATACATTTGAAAATAAATCCTTTTCATCTAAAGTTAATTCTCGTAGTTATAATTGGTAGAAAACAATCTGCATACTGTCCGCCAATCTTGAATATCTCGGTATATAAATTACGAACTGCTAATCTTTCACTGGATTCTAAGTGGTTGTCTTTGAGACGGGAACAAAAAAAAAAGTCCTAATTATATCCACCTTTAAAAATGCAGATTCACACCGGTAGGCAAAGCCAAAGAGTGCATGTCAAATGATATGCAACATTTTAAAAAAAATTAGGGTACTTTACTTCATCCTTTTGATTTCAAAAGTTATTCTTACGTTTTGAATTGCACACTTTTAAAGTTACGTCATTTTGAAGAGAAGAAATTACGTTTTTCATAAGAGATTAAAGAGAATATATAATTTATATTTTCAGTTATTTCTTCCACCTCAACATTGGCAAATGGGTAAAACGTGAATGTAGCATTCGGTTCTAATCTAACAAATTCTTGAAAACTCCTCTCGAATTTGGAGTAAAGTTTTATCATTTCATCATGATATTTCTCTTCTTTTAATGTACCTCCGTTTTAAACAATTGATCAGAAATATTTTTTGAAATTTTTCATCGGTGTGTAATAAATATGTTTCATTTAGTATGCGCATCGTAGGTCTTAGTGAAAGTAGTCACCTCCAAATTGTCTTGACGATCCAATGGTCGATCGCAATCTACTTAACTCTTTATTTACCGAATTATGTTACCGTTGATTTTTCAATTTTATTTTTGTACCAGATCAAGTTTCCTTTCAGAAAAATCCCAGAGAATCCAAGAATTTTTTTAGTTAGTCGAAATATCTTAACTTATTTAATTAATATTTAAATATTTTTAATTTCTTTTAGTTTAAATTGACTACTTTCTATCTGAGTTGCATTCCACATGTTTTTTTAATACCATCAGAAAAAATAGTTCATATTTCGAAGATATAGGCCGGATTTAAATGGTACTTTTGAGTACCGTCAGTAAATAAAGGGTTAATGCTCACCCCTTACAGAATATACACATTATGGTTGAAATAAAACTGACGGTACTCAGAGACTAATAGCTCTGTTTTTGCTGAATGAATTCGCATGAAACTTCTTCTATTCATTACTTAGACCATAGGACCGTTGATGATGATGTACTTCTTAAAACCATCTACTAAGAAAGCAACCCATATCGGTAAAAGCAGTTAAAGGTATGACGCGCGAGTTTGAATTAAATTGATCCTCTGGATGTTGCATCGTGAAGAAAAACAATCTGTAATATAGTCCGCAATTGTGTTAGTAGTTACGATTGCCACAGTTGAAGAAGCCCCTCCAAGTTCTTCAAATGATATTGTAAGGGGCCAATCAACAGCGTCAACATTCTGAGGGATGGTATTAAGCAAAATTTTGAAGTTTTACCCTTACATCGTGAATTCGTGCAACAGCTGAAACCGTAAGATTACTTTGTACGTCTCGATTATGGTAAATGGATAAGGACCGGCTATTGTATATCTAATGTATAGGAGAGGCGCTTTTTTATTTAGATGGTGCTGCTAACACACAGAACTGCCACATATGGGGTTCCACCAATTCTCGTACTGCGAAACAACAGCCGCTAGATTCCTTGACATGGTCTGGACAAGGAGCATTTCATTGTTGGCCCGAACTTCTCTGGAGAAATCTCAGTAAATGGGTCCGTGGTGTGCAGTCACCGATGATAGGTACAACAGACTCCTTGGGGATCATATTTCCCTAAAAAAAAGGCCAAAAATCTGTTTTGGCACCACTGTGTCAATGCGAGACGGTACAATTGCTTTTGCTGTAAGATATGTAAAGAACGCTATTCAAACTCTCTTCCCTGATGAACGTGTCATCTCATATACTTTCCCACCTCTCAGGCCACCATGGTCACCAGATCTGAATCTTTAAAACTTCTAGATATGAAACTTACACAAAAATCAAGGATATTTAATTAATGGGATGAATTTGATAGGCAGCGTCATTCAAAATGTCTCCTTCATTCCTTCCATTGCAAGGAGGCTTCTATTTCTCAATTCCATCTATTCTTGGACACGGAGCCATTGATAACGTTTTTGTACGCTTTTAAAATATTGTTAACCGGGAAGTTGTTCACGTAGAGCACACAGATGAGTAAATAAATAAAAATATTCGGTTATTCTTTTATTTTTAAATAGCTATCTTTTTTTATTATTATTATTTTATTACATCACCACTTACAGACAAAATATTTAGGTACTTGGTTTCAAATGTAATTCTTGACAATATTCTCTATATAATAAATATAAAGTTTGAATCCGTTCAGTAGAAACGAAAGTGCGATTCTCTGAGTGCCGTTCATTTGATCTTAACCAACCAATATAAAATCGAACGCATGTTGTTTTGATATTTCGTACAAGCGTGGGTACTGAATAATTTGGAGTTATAGATAAATAAAAACAAAGGGACACAAAATTAATAAAAAAATATTAATTGAAGATTAATCATTAACACGTTAAAAATGAAATTATACTGACCATTTTATTAAAAGAGGGATCTTATAATCTGTATTACTTAGGGCCATAAAATGACCAAATCTAAGACTGTAATTTTGTTTATTACGACTCATATTTTCAATTATTCGCAATTATATTTAAGCTAGCACTTGGTACTTACAAATCGGTAATAAATTAAATGAATGTAATGAAATATGTAGGAACCAGTTCTTAATGCTTATAAAGATATTAATTGTTTTTCAATACTTTATAATTCATAAAATATGAATATTTTAAGTAATTTATTTATTTGGTACCTAGACTAATAACGTTTTTTAATCGATCCTTCGGCAGTTGCTTAGTCTATCTAGTCGGAAATCCGTCACTGGTATTTTTAAATATCCATTAAATCAGAAGGCATTCTAGATTAATAGAAATAGGTTTTCGCCATTTGACTCTTTGTGCTAGATTGAAAAATATTCAAAATTTAGCTTGCAATTTATTATTGATAATAGAATTGGATAGTTTTAGGATTTTACTATTATGTGGAAGGTCATGTTAAACTAAAAATATCATTAATTAATTTTAAATTTAAAAGATATTATCTTCTAAAAAATCCTATCTATGATGAGATGCTTCCGGCTTGGTAGTTGGATCTCACCAGTCTGTAGGGTACACAAATAGGGAATTTGTGTGACTCCTCCCATCAATGGCAGGACGTACTTCCTACAGGAAGGGTTGTACCATTGCCGGTGATGGCCTTTAGAACTCAACCACAGCTCCCGACAGTGTTGCTGATGCGGCGGTCCGGTCATTCGACCCTCGTGTTTTAAAAATGTGCGTCTTCGGACAATTTGGTATGACTATCCACCTTTTATTAAGTAGAGTTGCCTCCAACGGAGAATAATGGCAATTCAGTAATGCAATTCCTTTGAATGCTATTAATTTTCATCAGGTGTGCGCTGTTTTTATTATCTCAGTGGCCAGAATACTAGTTTAGGACAGATTGTAGCCCTTGTTTTTAAAGCTAACAGTTTTCACAGCTAAAGCACACATACGTTTCGGAAACCCTATGCCTTTTAGATTGACATTACACTACAGTCATTCCATAATATAAATTAATGAGTGAGAAAGAAACTGCATTAAAGTACATAATAAATTTCTTAAATATTTTCATTATTAAGAGATGTAGAAAATAAATATATATAACTATTCACAATAGCTTACATTAATTGCACAATCTAAAATTCTAAAAAGATAATATTATTCGAACTTTTATACTATTTCAAATATTCTGATTCTGATTTAGATCTCCCAACGCGATTCGCAGTTATTGAATCAAATCCAACAAATTATTCGAGATATTTGATTTGAAAAAAATTGTCGCATAACAAATTTCTAATATCTTCATTATTTTATTATAATAGCAGAACACAATTAGTGATCGCTCTCAAGGATGCTTTTTCTTGAACGTAAAGCATTTTAATTTTCTATTAGCTGAGAAATCAAGTGATAAAAAATTACAAATTGAATTATCAAATAAATCATTAAATTTGTAAAATAATTTATCATTGCTTTGATTATAATTTTTTTAAATATAAAAACGAAAATATGTTAATGAAATTCAAATGAAGGAGCAATCACGAACAAAATATAAAGAAATATGATGAATGCAAATTGATAACTTTAAAAATTGAATGATAATATTGAATGATAGCATCTTTTAAAGTTATCAATTTGCATTCATCATATTTCTTTATATTTTGTTCGTGATTGCTCCTTCATTCAATATTTTGCTTCAATATTCAAAGAGAGAAAGAGAGAGAGAGAGAGAGAGAGAGAGAGAGAGAAAGAGAATGGCTTTTTAAACATTCAATAACAGAATTCACTTCAGACAAATGCATATGTTACTATGGTTTCTCCCGCCTTTTTTAAATTGACTATCTTTTTATTTCCACCCACTACTTCCGAATTTGAGCTGTCTGTCTTCAAGTTTTGCAGCAGACGATATTTTTATTTTGAATTCTGTTCATGAACTTTTTTCGAAGTAACTTTTAACGTATATTATTTTCTTAAATCTGAAGCTTGAAAGGAAGAGTTATCTACCAAAGGTTTGATTTCAATATTCCGTGAAATTTTGACATTTTAGAACAGATTTTTTTAAAAACACGTCTGCTATAAATGTGAATATTGTAATTTAAAAAGATGTCTATCTAAAAATGCAAGACATTTAGTATGTGATCACCACACTAAATTTGTAGATAGAACAGTTTTATCACAGGGCCGTGGTATTTTATATCCAAATATATATAATATTTATTTTATTGCACTTTTAAAATAGAATTCCGAATTATCCTAATTAATTTTTGTCATAATCGATTATTCAGATAATTAATTAATTAAGGAGGAGAAGGGTATATCTTAAAGAATGCAAAGGCAGGAATTTCCTTAAAATGTATTACATAATTATTATAGACCAATATTGTTTACGATTAACAACTTCAATCCAAATAATCTAAGTTAATAAAAAAATTGTAATAAAAATAAATTATAAATTCGAAATCAAAAGTTAAAAAATAATTTAAATAAAAGAATATTATCTTTTAGCACATTAATGAAAATGTAAGTTGAAAAAACTATTTTAATTATTTTTATATTACATTTATATAAAACTATAATTAATAGTAAAGCAATGATCTAAATTTTTTAAATTTTAAAACGGAAGTTGCGTACTTATCCTCATGGCATGGATTTTCAAGCTGCACCTCGGGCCTTTAAACGAAATAAAATTCGAATGTTAGGAAGAGATTAACATAATGCATTAATTACTCATCAATCATTAAATCAGTATTTCAATCATTTCTCATTTTTAGGGCACCGGGAAGATTAAGGTTAAAAAAAGAAAGGTTGGAGTCTTTTTTTTTGAAAAAAAGTACCCTGAGAATAATAATCGGATCATTGAGTTTCAAAATCCAAGATTACTATTTCAGAAGAAAAAAAATGTAACACTATAGCTTCTTAATACATAAAAAATGCTTTTGTTAAATTTGTAATACGGTGTTTATATAGATGTTTACAATGGCAATAAAAATATACATTGTGTGTATTAATTTGAAAATTATTTAAGAAACTAACATAATAGGTTTCTTAACAAGAAAAATAAAGAAATCTGGGGAAAATAAAACCGACATAAATAATTTTTAAAAAAAGGTCTTTTTTTTGGAATTTATTTTTAAAGTTACGGCCACAAACACTGAAAATTTCGCAATTAAAATAACCAGTAATAACCAGTTTGAAATAAAGCAACTATTTTTTATACCATTCCTACAATTAGTTAACACTCTCCCTATATATATTTATATACATTGTTCAAATTTTCAATCTTTCATAAAATACTTTTTATTCAGCCAATCAAGTTCAAATACATTTCCTTAAACTTATAGTGGACGACACTCGATGTGAATACAGTTTCTTCAAATATTAATTAATTCATTAAATTTAATTTATTTTTAATAATCTCAATAGAGTTTGAGCAGTTTGTAAGGAAAGTTGAAATCAACGGGCAGTAGTTCAATCGATAAAATGCGAGAATTTCGATATTTTTTGCCGGAAGGCGAAGAATGCGAGTTCGATCCTCGCGAAAATCAATAACTTTTTTGATAAATTATTGTAATTATTCAATAAAAAGTAATTAAAATAAAATATTTCTTTGTTGACCTAAGTAGGAATTGACCTTAATTTCATACATATATATTATTTTTTTGGATATTTTTTAGAGAATTTTTTTTTCTTATACCATATAGAAAATTTGATGTAAATCATATTAATGGAATTATTTTTTTACAATCGTTATATGGGTTAATTTAAGAAAAAATGCATAAGAATTTTGCGATGAGAATACTCCAAGATTGTATCGAATTTTTAACAAAACATGATGGATTAAGGTGATTGTACAGCTATAATTAAAAAAGATTTTAATTTATCCTTATTTTTTTACTGATATACCTACTGTTAACTGGGAAGAAAATATTTCCATGTCCATTTTTTAATGCAAATTATAATGTAATGTTAAAATTAATTTTGTACGAAATATTACAACATATAAATTTTTCTTTAAAACTGTTCTAAAACTGTAGGCTCAGTTAGTTAAAAAGGAATATCAGTTGCACTGAACTATTTTTAAATCGTTTAGAAGAATTAGACTGTAATATGCAATTTATAAAAATTACCGGAAATTAATTTTTTATATGTTATTAATATTTTTTGAAGCAATATACATAGTTTAATAAAATAGTAGTAAAATGAGTGTTAACAAATAAAATGATTAAAAATATCTATAATACTTCTTTACTATAATATTTTAATAGAATGAAAAACTAAAAATTAAATAAAATATTTTTATGCATGAAAAATTTATTTTTAATTAATTTTTATGAAATCTTTATCATTCTAATAGGACTGGTGAGATGAACTTCAATAAAATCTGCTTTTTAGTTTGGATTTAATTTATGAAAAAATTATATAATACATTAGATAAATTACAAAATATCATTTGGCTTTTTAGGACACATTTCAGTTATAATTTCGGCATATCATTTGAATATGGGCAATTTCAGTTAATTTTGAAAGTAATCGTTAAAAATGAGAAGAAATGCATGAATAATGACAATATATGTCCTTTAAAATATTGCCTTATATAATCATCTGACGTGAAATCTGTCATTTTTTAAAAATAAAATATACGATGCATAATATTGAATTCCATTCAGAAATATCGTTTTTTTTTAAATTCAGTAATTAAAATCAGATAAAAATTAATTAAATATCTCCGAGCTTTTAAACAAACTTCTTTTCCATGCAATATTTACAATCGAAATAAAAAATTAAATGATGAGTAGTTCTTTTTGTGAATAGACGATGAATTTACAGAAAATATTTTATTTTAACAATGAACTTTCCATTGAAAGAAGGATGATTGATTTTTTAAGCATCAAAAAACTATTTGAAAATTTATTTCAATAAACATTACGAAATCTATCTTTCCTTTCTGAAGGCGCACAATATTTTTGCGAAATGTCAAACATATCATTGTTTCAATGCTTGCATTTTCTATTGTCAAGTGTTCATTAAAACTATCCAGAAGTTTGAATTGTGTCACTTTTCATCAATTATTGCAACAAATGGTTAAGTTTTATTAAAATTTTTCCTTCCACATTCTCAGCTTTCCATTATGTTACTGATACAAACACAGTTACAGTATTAAAAAAAATGTCCTTTTTTCAAAAATATATCTATGGAAATCTGAGCAACAACATCGGTGTCTACAAATTAAGGGGCAATAAATATTTCAAAACGAAAAAAAAATGTCGTGGATTTATATTGGTAAAATCATAAATATAAAATATTAGTTAACCTGAAAGGAAATATAATGGAAAAACTAACAAATTTATTAGAAAAAGTACAAAGAAAATATAGCAATTTATCGTCTTCAGTGATATGAATAAAATGCTCATAAGAATTCGATTATGGCCTCTTTTTTGTATGAAATCTTACCAAGATGTCTGTCATCTACCTAAAGTAACGCACACATAGCATCGGTAGCGTTATATCACATTTCTTTGGAGAATTCAAAGTTAATTTGCCATTTCTGTTGAAATTCACAACAATGTCTTTCCTACTGACGGGGAGGACTGTGCTCCGTCATAGCGCATTCAATTCCTATATATTCTAAGGTTTTGCAATTGAGTGAGTATACAGGTCACTCCGTTCTATATTGCCCTTCACTTTTAAGATTGTCAAGTCCTCTAGAACTGGTATTATTGAAACGATTTCCCATAGTTCCACTAAAACTGCACACATAAGTTTGCATAAAATCCTACCAACATATTTGAGCATTCATTTGCTCCAACCTGAAATGTAAAATTTAATGTAATCATTCAAATATGCCAAGAACGACAGCTGCATTGAACAGCGTCCACGATGATGCCTGAAGAATAAGTATTCCGGGCTCACATCAATTATACTAAATAGCCCTAATCGAACATGAATTGAAAACTTGTGAATTCTATATTTTCTTACTGATGACCAGTCCATTGATATGTTTACGATGTTGTCTTTGGTTGGAATTACTTAATGGAAGAAATTACAAGAAAATAAATTAATATGGCTGTATCTGCAAACCTCATCCTGTGTGATATTCTGAAATTAGTACAAATCAGCATCTCTCGTGTCAAATCTCCGCAATATCCGACAGTGTGCATAATAGACCAACCAACCCTTTGACTAATTAGATTCAAGATTTTTTTTTTTTGTAGAACTATTCTTTTATAAATCTAAAGGTTTTATTCCGTCAATCTAGCTATTGGAGCAGTTGAATTTACGCATTCGCATGGGCACGGACCCACATACAAACAAGCTTCATGTCGATGAGCTTAGGCCACAAATTTGAAAATCTACAAATTTTACGAAAATTGATAAAACGCAAACGAATTTCATGCATCAGTTTGTAATCTGTAAGCTGTGAAGTCAAGCATAAGCTTGTAGTTATTGTCATTGTAAAGTTTGGACAAAACAATTTAAAGACGTAATTTCTAACAAGTGTTTTTCGAACTTCAGAGAGCTGAAAAACACGCATTTGAAAAAAAAATCGTTAAACTTTCAATAGAACTTTATGCGCATGAAAACATTAAATATAAAGGACGAGCATAATTAATTGGGTTAATACTCAGTTTTTTTAAAGTTAAATTTACATTTAAAAAAAAGCATTGTCAAAAATTACCTCAAGTTGTAGATGAATCTCCGCTTTTTTAGATTTCCACGAAAAATATTTATACAGTTTTATTTAATTTAACACACTCGTGTGTGTAAATATGAAATTTTGTAACTGATTTTTTTATTTCCTGGGAGTCAAGTTTCATCTTTGAAATTTTATAAAATCAGACACAGATTGAATGCTAAAATTTTTAGGTTTAGAGCCTCTTTTTTCTTGTTTTTTAAAGCAGTTTTTTTAATCTATTGATTTTGATTTAATTTTTGTATAGAGAATTTGACAAACTGAACAAAAAAATTATCAATCACTCTAGTACGTACATGAAAATTAAAAAAATAATTGCTTTATTGTAGACAATAAATAAATTATATTTTATATATATTGTTACGAGCGAGCAAAACGCACGCCAAAGGTGAAAACGCTAGCCGC
>JAOUZG010002851.1:3553103-3570946 GCA_026289955.1 Argiope argentata | reverse complement strand
ATATGAAGTCCATTCAATCCGAACCCGCTACGCTAAAAACGTAACAATATATATATATATATATATATATATATATATGTGTGTGTGTGTGTGTGTGTGTGTGTGTGTTTACTTTTTATTATAAGCACCATAGACAACATAATTAATTTAATAAAATTCTTGCAAAACGAACTGTAATTATTATTTAACGATTTTCTGATTTAAATACAAAAGTATTTAATTACTGTGAGTAATTATTATAAAAAATATAAATTTATAACTATTTCTAAAGAATTAAAATGTTTAGAATTATTATTTTACGTAATCTATCAAGCAAAATATAACCTTGCTAGTTGATGAATAATTAATATTCCAGTATATTATAAAACTGACTTCATACAAATTAATGAATGATTCTACTAAATTTTAATATGTGTCACCGGAATAATCTGAAATCCTAGGAATTCTATGGAATATCGAAAATTGGAATCTGGTAAAGTATAAATTGATTAATATATCACAAACTTTTTTGGTATTCTATAAATTAACAAATGACAAATGAGAAGTTCAACATTTATCTTCAACTAGCCGCCTTTGGCGACCAGTCGGTTCGCCAGTATTACTGCTCGCTAATATTTTATGTAGCTGTGTCTCATAACAGGTTTTTCACCAAAATATTTTTAAACCAAACAAATTTTGATAATCATATAATTCATTTATAGTATTATTTATTATTATTTTCTTCAGATGATCTGTTCACTGTACTACTCAGCTTTCTCTTTCTATCCGAGCAATGATTGTCCCGGAATTGATAATTTACTTAAATGGTGGAGGGAAAGGTCTAAAATTCTGTTTTTATAGAATAATGATATTCAAATTTTCATAAATGTAAACACACTAAACAAATAAAGACACAATTGGTTTTCAAAAGATGCAAAAGCTTAAAAACAGCTTGGAAAATGCCTCGCACAGACGAAATAAGGGTGACACACACACCCTTCTTTTTTCTTCACTACTTTTCTTTCTATAAACCCTTTTATCCCTTTGTTATTACTTTTTTCCTTCGCTGCCCAGACTTTATTTTGAGCAGGCATAGATTAAATATTCATACCGACTAATAATAAAAGCCATTAATTAATTTCTTTTTTAAACATCCCGTTATTTATGAATGAAAACCAACTGACTTCGCGTATTTCTTTCTAAACAAATGATAATTTATTACTTCCTGCTATCTAACTCAGTTGGTGTGGGGGAAGGGAATGAAGATTTTTGGCGGGAAAGTAAGAAAAGTGTCGTTTTAACTATTTTCCAGGCAGTTTTTTAATTTTTTCTCTCCATAAGATCCATCCTCGTGTCTTAACGAAAATATTTTTAAAAAATTAGCCGAATCGGTCAAGCCGTTCTCCAGTTTTGCTCTTAGCAACGCATTTCGAGTTGTATTTTTATTAATATAAATTACTTTATTGTATCTTATGTCTCTACTTGCAAATGAGATGAATGTATGTGTTCGTTCTCTCTTGACTAGACTGTATGACCTTCAGCTATTAAACTTGTTATATATGTACGTTGGTTAAAGAGAATATCTCAAAGCGATCTTTAAATTTTTTAAAACTGGAATTTAAATTAATTAAAAATGACGGGAAATTTTGGCATTTTTCGGTAACAATTTACAAAATGTTACAGCATTAAAAATATCTTTTTATCATCTTAAAATTATTTTTTCAATAATTCTAATTAATTATTTTGCTGTATACTTTGTATTTTTAATTTGTGGTGGGATGTAGATTATGTGGTGTCCGTGCATGGAAGCAACGAGACGAATGTTGTTGGAAACATTTCCTTTTAATCATCATACTCACACACTATGTACAAACACGCAAAGACAACACGTAACACAAAGACATTCCAGTACACAGCTGCCTAGGACGGAGTTACATCTCTCCCTGCTACCAGCGCAAAGCATTATGGGATGGCGCGCGTGATGACGTAATCACGCACTGCCATCTAGTAACCAAAAGGGAAGTTAACTAATATCCAAAAGAGAAGGCGAGAATAATGCAACTGCTACAAATTGATTTTTTTAAAAAAAATGTTAGCTATTTTTTCCAAAAATACATTTTAAACAATATATAAAAAAATAAACTGTTCGAAATACTAACACACGAAAAAAATTAATTTTTTTGACCTGGTCGATTTTATTTCAAGAAAATCTCAATTTAAAAAGATCAAATTAACTCTCACTGCCAATTAAAAGTTTAAAAAAAATAACTCTACGTGCTAATAACTAAATTAGTACTTGCCAGTTCGAAATAAAATGAAACATAATATTTTCTAGAAAAAAAAATATGAAAAAATATTTCTATAATTTTTAAAATATCTATATTATTAATTCAATAAATCAATGTTATTTAGGCAAACATGTTTTAACGTACATAGGATATCCACGCTAACTGAAGTAGCTTATTTACAAATTATTAGTAATAGGTGTATACATTTAATAAGAAAAATAATCTAAATGAAGTATTATTATTATTTTGCTCTTTAAGTCAATAAATATTCCGATGAATTACAGAATTTAGAATTCAAACACAAACTCTCAGTCTTATGATTCCTAATTAATAAAATATTCTTGAGACACAAATAAAAAAAGAAATTCCCCTCCAGAATTGAATTAAGGAAAGTGGAATATCATTATTTTGTAAAAGGATGCGATTTTAGACCTCTCCATTGACCGCTTCAAAGAAAATATACCTATCTGCATCTGGAATTTCTCCAAGGTTGGTTGAACTAAAATGGTTAAATTACTGACTGCCCCAAAATAATAATACCGAAGGCTATATAACTTGATTAAATTAGTCACATAAGATGAAAACCTTTTTTTTTTGTTGATTGTAGCAATATTTTACTAAAATATGATTCAAAGGCTAGAAAGATAGTATAAAATCTAAACTAATTTTCAGAATTTCATCTATTGACTTAAGGCAAATATATATAATTATTTACATCTTTTGAATCCTTTTAAAATTAAAACTGAAAGCCGAATTTATAATGACTAAATGATTTATCGATTGGTTTTAGATATTACCTATATTAAAGAAACATATTCTGTAGAATATCATAAGATCACAATGCTGCACGATTCTCTTTTCCTTAATGAAATTTGAATAAAAAATGTTTGACGAATCGTTTCTTATATTAACTCGAGTTTAATCAATTCAATTTCAAATTTGAGTTAAATACTATGACAAATGACAGAAGATAAAAGAGATAGATAGTGCAATAAACAGAACAATGCAAAGCTTCTATAATGGTGTAAGTTATGTGACTTCACTCTTATAGAATGATTTTAATTACTTATTATAATTACTATTACACTACTATAGATTTGAAGTTTAAAAACCTTTTGCTGAGGAACCACATTAAGACGAATATATATAAAATATTTAATTGAAAATTTTAGTGGAACATTAATCCCAGCGAAGCGGCTGCTAAGACATAAACTTAAGTGCAATTTAAAAAAAATTCTTGGTCAAGCAAACAAGCTCGTTTTCTTTGAGAAGGAGGGAGTCTAATAAAAAGTTCATTAGTGTTTCTTTGTTCTTCTTTACGTATTTTGAATAAAAGTGTACAAAATAGCATTTGTATTATAAAAGAATTTTTCTCAGTTAATGCATCCTAATTTTTTCCCAATTTCTTAAAATATATATTTTGAGCATTTAACGATACAATTTAATTTAAAAAATGTTTTTTTCCCTTTTATTGAAAAATGTGGCCATTTTACAGCATTTTTTTCAAGAATTCATCCCGAACGCAGTCAATAATATAACAGCAACGCAATTGCATCTTTTTAAAAATTGTTGAAGATTCAACAGCTTAAGCGACTGTTGAGGCTCTCGACCTCGCCAAAAGTGCAATCTCTCACCAGACATAGCAACCCGCTGACCCCTCTCCTCCCCCCTCCTTATTTACTCACGTGACCCAGCGTGTTATTGGCCGCTCAAGAGAGCGGCAGCTGAGAAAAAAGGAGGAAAAAAAGAAGGGAAAAAAAAGTAAGTGGTCGGAAACTGGATATCCATTTCTCGACACAAATTATTAATATTTTATGACGCTTTCCCAAATGCGTAAGATATGCTGGTTTGTTTGTTTTATGAACTCCGGTTGGTTTTCTGGGCACGATTCGAACACACTCTGAGCCTCGAAATTTTCCGTTTTGTTGGGCTCATTTGCTGTCATAAACATATGTCATTCGCTTTATTTTACTGCGATTCTCGTGCTGCTTGACATTCACACAACTTCAAGTGCAATAAAGGAAAATTCAGAGTGCGTTCGAATCCAAATGTAGGACACTGAAGACAACAACAAAATTGTTCAAGTCCTGTATTCCTCGCACAATTTACACACAAAATGCTATTTGTTTACCTCAACAAAAGGTCACCGGATCAGTAATGCTAAAGTATACTGTCTGTTCACATTTCTATTCGGACGCTATACACATCTTAATTTTAATTCATTTATGAGCGATGCTTTAGAAATAGACTTGGGTGCAATTTTTAAGTGGAGTTCATGTAAAAGATTCGATCAGATTAGCCTGAAGAATGGGATCGAGGTCTACATTGCATCCCGTTTCTAGTTTAATGACAAACTTACAGATCATATTTAGATTCAGAAATAAATACCAAAAATCACCCCACATGTAAGAAGTACGTTTGTCGGAACTAAAATTGAATTTTAGCTATCTAAAAAAAATCGAAATATAAAATACATGCCCTGTTTTCTTTTAATGTCTAATTAAAATCTATGTCGCCAATTTTAAATAATTTTTTAAAATTAAGACATCTAGAACGTTTCAAAGATATTTAAATCTAATCGATGCATCATTTTGGGGAAAATAATTAAAATGTGTTTTTTCCTCTCTAGACCTTTGGCATTTTATTGAACAACAACATATTTTATAACAATATATTTTGTATATTTGTTAATAATCTATTTTAAAAATTTAGTTGAATGTAAGCATATATTTTGGCGAGGAAATAATAAAAATAAAAGTTCATATTTTTGTCCATTTTTTTGGTTCATAACTAAGCTATTAATTTTTTAACGATATCCTTTTACTGACTAATGCTCTCTAAGTAACGTCTGTCCGAAGAAGAACTTAAAACATATTTGTGTTTCTGAAATATTTTTTATTTAGTATCTCTTTCAAATGAAAGACAAAGTGAATCTCTTTAAAATTATTTTTATATATAAGCTTCCAAAGATGACCTGATTGTGCAGCATTTATCTTTCGAGACAAATTTGTTTAATTTAACTCGTAGATTTAAAAAAAATAGTGATGTTTATTTTTAAGTTGAATGTTGTATAAAATGATGAAGCCTTAGAGACCTGAATCTAGGAACTTATATAACTACTGATTATATGAGCTTCAGTCATTGATTCTATACGTCCTTAGTTTACCGATGCTGTTATTACTACGATTCTACAACAAATTACTGATACTACTGTGCAATTGTGAATTGTGAGGTACATTTATTTAAAATATACAAAAATGAATAATATTTGTTTAAAATAATAAATAATATTTATTTAAAATCAACTCTAAAATCTCCGATAAATGGAAAAAAATTATTACATTGAAACTGAAAACAAATTATCAAAGATTTTTTAAAAAATAAATTTGCATTTCGAAATGTTTATATTCAGAATGAATATACTCAATTTCAAATTGATAGATTTTTATTTCTTGCTTTTTAATAAAAATAAATTAATTGCAAATTTATCATTATTTTTAAAGCGATTTAGGATGCAAATGTTTATGTTGTGTTTCTGAATCTATTTAATGGAAATAATATTCTGCTTAGAAGAAGAATTATTTGGAGAATATTATAAAGATTCTCTTAAAAAATTATTGAAATTTCGCAAATTTTTTTGAGTACCACTGAAATTTCAATAAATATCAGATTTTATTTGAATTCGAAAAAAGAAAAGCCCCGAATGAAAGGAAATTTTTAATTGGTTGACCTTTAGATCATAAATGTCAGTACGAACTAAGCTGCACTTTACACGTTTGCTGGTTGTTTCGTACGGAATGGTATTTATTTATTAAAACAATAAAAATATGTAATAGGAAAAAAAAACTGAGTAAACGACAAGAAACTGCATATCTTACGTCAATGAGTCGAAGTATGATAATGTTCGTCTATTACATCTCTCAAGTTAAGATAAGCTTATATTATTAAAAAGCGGTATTAAGGTCATTTTCATTATAACATGCCTTGAGCAAGTATGGAAAAATTCAGAAATTCCAGTTCCTAATTTTATTTATTTTAAACAACAAATGCCAAAATGAACATAAAAGGCTAAAAAATAATGGATAAAATTAGTAGAAAGATTTCATTTTTTTAATAAAGAGAAAGAGAACAAAACCGGTTGGAAAAATCGGTTATTGTTAATCTAATTTCTTACAATCAAATTTTTTCTGGAAAAAATGAACTCTAATGATATTAATGAAAAATTATCTTAAAAATTGATAGCAGGAATGAATTTGCTGTAAACATTTGCTTTAAAAACTACATTTATTAAAATTCTAAAAGAGACAACTTTTTCTATTAATTTTTTAATTTATGAATCATTGTTTTAAATTTCCCAAATCTAATTTTTTTTTCCAGTTTACTGTAAGAATGAGTTTTAATTACTGAAAAAAATTCGAAATAAAATCTATGATGCTAGTTCAATTCTAAATAAAATCTCTTTCAAAATTCCCTATTTACAAAAAATAAAATAAATATAGTTAAAATGAAAGAGTACAAAACGACTCAGAATGAGAATTACATAATTTTATATAACCTTGCAGGGATCTATAAGTTTGGTTTCAGGAGATGCATTTTTTCATGCTTATTAAGACGACAAACGTATATTAATGAGTATGTTCATTAAATTTTCTTTCATTAACAATTATTGATCTTGTATAGTATATTCGCTTTGTACTATTTAAGACAGAAATTTTTAATAAGATATTTTTTTAAAAAAATTATTTTGCAAACTATCGTGAGCAATTTCATCGTCTAATCAAATCTAGCAAATCACATTAATAACAAAGGCAAGATTGGTGTTTATTATTAACTAGAGAAACAATATCAAGCACTCTGAAATAAATAAAATTCACAAATAATTGAGAAGTTCCCAAACAAAAGCAATGACTCTTTTACAGTTGTAGCATCCTTTTTTTTTAGAGAAATGGACATGGCAAAATATTTAAAACCTCAGACAACTTTACAAAGGGTTAAAAAAATGTAGACGAAGAAGAACGAAAACAAAAAGAATATAATTATAAAAAAGAAAATGAAATCTACTTTCTCAAATTTCAAGTTATGTGAGAACATTATTATTTTAATTTATTCATTACTTCAAATCATTAACGAGTTTAAACCGGTTTGAAACTATCACGAGACTTCCATAACGGTCTCTATCCTTCTCTCTATATAAAAGTATATATAAATAATGATAATTTTTTTAGAACTTCCATTTTCAATTTTTCTAGTTCGCAAACAAAATTTTGGAACTCAACCGATTTTGAGATGAAATAACAGCTATGATGTCATAGTTCTACGTCAACCTTTTAAAAACGAAATTTGCTGTCAAAGAAGCATACGTAATAATAAAGCAATGCTGGTAAAAGCAGGTAAAAAATGCATGCGATGAAAATATGTTGATGGATATTGCAATTTATGCTTTATTCATTACCTTCGCAATTTCCAGCTTCAATTATTTGTTGCCTTCAATTATTCAAAACTCAATGAAGAAAACATTATAAAAATTCTGAAACAAAGTAAGATTTAAGTTTTGTTTTGTTGGGTACTAAAATTTGAAAATTTTCAAAGAAAAAAAGATAAAACGGTTTAGAAAAAAAGGGAAATCTCATTTTTGAATGAAGTCCAATTATTGTTCGTAATTTTTATTTTCTTGAAAATTTTTGATTAAAAATTTCTCAAGAAATGTAAACTAGTTTTCAAGAGTAACATTAAAAAACAACAATTCTCAAATTTGCCAAAAACAGCACAGAAGTAGTGCTATGACATAATTGTATTTTTTTAATATCTTCAAATAGTTATTGTTGGTATCTTTAAAATAAATAGACTAGCTGAAAAAATCAGCATTTTCCGAGTGATGTTCTTTTTTTATTTTTATTTATTTATTTTTGTTCTCAATAACTGCAAATTTTGCCCAACATTTAATTTTTATATTTGGCAATCAATTTATTTTTGTTCAGTTCAAAGAAAATATGCACGAATAATTTAATTTTGATGAATAATAAATTGGCACAATATAAAACTTCTTACATTAAATACAGTAATTAGGAGACGATTTAAAACTTTGGAATAATTGAGTTAACTGACAACGTAGATAGGTCCTTCAAGAACTAACCGTGCTCATCGGAATGAAAGCATTCGCATCTGATAGCTTTCGACCGATAGATTAAGATCTTGAGAGAAGATTTTTATCAAGATGAGATCACTTTCTTGTCAAAACGCAGATGAAAAATGGGTCCTTAGACTTTGGAAGGATCGCATCAAGAAGTAAGTGTCAAAAAAATTTATAAGAATCAGATACAAATATTGTTCAAAGTAAAGTTTTAGAAACTCCCTTTGAAGAGAGAGAGAGACAGAAACCGACTGAAGGGGTTTTCCCGAAACTTTCTCGCGTATTCTCTGATATAGGTAAATCTGTGTTTATACACATTTCTTCTCAGCCGAATAAAAACAAAATTCGATAGAAACTACAAACGCAATCACAAAATCACTTACCAAATTCTGTATTTTTAAGTCATTAGGTTTTTGAATTATCACGTTTACATGCTTCTGAGAGTAAAGACCGACAGACAGTCAACCTCCTATTACATTTGACTCTTAAATTGGATAGGTGTCTACACTATAGATGCTTAAATTTACGCGCGGAATTTTATTCATCTTGCGTTTTTCGTTTTGTAATTGTTGTGTTAAACACGAATAACCGGCAGACGGATTTCTTCTGAATAGAGTTTGCTCTCAAAGTTTGGTGTTACGACCGTATAACAAATTTTATCAGTCTGTTTCAAAGGGTTTTCAAGTTATCTTAGTCATAGAGAGACAGACAAAATGTCCCCGTAATTATTTTTATGATTTAATTGAGATCTAAATTGTGGAGATTCGCCAAAATCTCGACTTCGATTTTTTTTTTTTACGATTACGTATTTGAAAAAGTTAAAAAAAAATACATTTAAATTTTATTTTTCCTCCTCGAATGCTATTTTAATTTCCAAAATATGACGCAATTCGGGTTCAGATTCCTCATAAAGAGTATCAAGAAGACATTTTGAAAGTATTCCTTTCTTCTGAGAAGGGATTGAAAATTTCGTGGACACCTACTATTTGGAATCCCAAACAGCTTGTTGCGTTTTCGAGCTGTCGATTCTCAAACTAATGATTAAACAGACTTGCAGACAGTAAACTTTTTGACGGATTTGAGCCCGAATTCTATACAGACTACATTTATTTCTGCTGCCGATTTCATCCTTCTATCTCAATGAGTCATCGCGTCATCATATATTCTCTCTTTGGATAATTCATTGAAAAATTCAATACAGATCTACAATTTTGTTGCAATAATTGTAGATCGAGTACTTGTATAATGATATTCATGTAATTGAACAAGTATTCCTCCAATCATATTGCATCTCTAAATAATTACGCTAACAAATACAACAATAAATCCATTGGCAGAGAGAGGTTTGATGGTAAGAATTCAAGTCCAGATTCCACCTAAAGTAGTGTTCTAATGACCCTCAAATCTTCAGGCGGGACACGCGTTCCCCCGTTATACCCCTCTTGCAGTTTCCTGGAGTCCTTTGATGTATGTTCAGTTTACTGACAAATTGTCGGTAAACTGGAAAGCCTGATTCGAGGGTCGTCGAAGGTCGCCGGAAGATTTGAGAGACGCTGCAGAATGACTTTTCGCGTGTCCAGCCTGAAGGTTCGAACGTGGCTTAAGAACTGCTGCAAAAAGCCCAAAGCGCGACATTTTGGCCTTTCTTCTCTCGGTTTTTGATTTTCGGGTTTTCTTTGATGTCTGTTTCTTTTTATCAACAATTTTGGGGAAGTTTCCGATTGACGCCCACAGTCGGGGGTAATCCTACAACAGATCAGATGGCAGATTAATGATCACATCCGTAAAGGGATGGGGCTTAAGCAGGGCTCGATTCAGCTTTATTGGGTCCCAGGGCAAAAACTTCTTTGGGGCCACCTTCTGCTTCACTACTTCAGTAATGAAGAACGTTCATTAAAGAATGAAGTGTTAAATAATCTTTCTATTTGATTTGGGGCCCCCTTTGATGTAGACGCCCGGGGCAACTGCCACGTATGCTCCTTACCTAATCAGGTTCTGGGCTTAAGAGAGTGGGAGATACTTTAAATACGTCGTGATCAAATGTGCTCCCACTGATGTGGCGAAGATACTTAAAGAGGGAGGTGCCAGTTCTAATACTGATCTTGTCAGCTGATCAGAATATCAAGCTTCAGAATAGGACGTCAAAATATAACTAAACTAAACTGCGATATGGCAGTATCTACAGCCGTGTGCCAAGAATCTTCAGGCGCTCGTTTACCGACAGTCGATTGTCTAGCTTACTGATAGTGGGTAAGCTTGACAAACTTCAAAGTACCCCAAAGAACCGAGAGAGGGAAAACTGGGGAACCACCTGAAGATTTGAGTGTCGTTGGAATACGGTTTAGAACTGAGTTGATATGCTGGGCATGAATATGATTTAATTCCATCAAGCATTCAATTAAGTCAAATTATTCAAGTGAACCCATGCTTCATTTGCAAACAGTTTTGCATTTTAAAATACGCTAAATATTTTCCCCTTTGAGTAATGCCCGAGGCAAAAGTCTTTTTGATGTTAAGCCGGCAGATAAAACTCAAAACGCTCAAGTTTGCGGTTTCGTGTGTCAGTCGTGCTTCGACTTGGCTATGAGGGCCTCGACACGGATTTATCGTTCCTCCTTATCAAGAGAGAGAGACGCACGTTTGAGAGAAAGACGACCTTGCACGAGGAACGGGACTTCTTTCCCCCGAGTGCCCTCGCGGAAAGAGGTCAAGCTCTGTCTCTTGGAAAGATGGGGGAAGGAGGGGATGTCTAGGAGGGTCAGAGATGTCTTTCTCGAAAAGAGCATCCCGAAGCTAGTCTCTCGAAATTTTTTCCGGAAGAAAAAAATTGAATCCTTTCAGACGTTTTGTATCATTTCGAAACTTTTGTGCTATTTCTAAATCGTGTCTCTAGCTTCTAGAACATATTTTATTTTTAAACTTTAGTCTGAAGGCTGAACTTTTTTTTAGAAATCGTCAACGAGGCAGCTTTAAAAATGAGAAAAGGAATTTTTCTTTTTTTTTTCTCTCAACATAACAGTATACGAATGTTTATAAAAAACTGTACTCTCAATCTCCGAAAATTTCGATAATTCACAAACTTTCTTTTGTCAAAGGAAATCTGCATTTTGATAGTGATGAACAAAATGCTCGTTATCAGAGATCCCTAGAGAAAACTATTTTTTGTATGTCATCAAAATGGTACTGACTAAAAAATATAACTCTAAAATAATGGAGGTAATTCTCACTGATGGCATACTCTAAATTCATTATGCCAGTTCGTAATCAGATATCTGTCTTGCAGAAGGGAAAAAGACAAAACGTAAGATTATGTACATTTGGATATTAGATGACGTGTTTCTAGTTATATTTGTCACGTGATTATGATGTTAAAAATTTCATCTAAGTTAATGGACTTGTGGTGAAAGCTTTTATAATCCAAATTATATCCCCCGGACACGGGTAATTTTTTCTTTCTAGTGGCTATGTTATCCCGTCTGGGGTCACCATTGTGGAGAATGTGTTGTTGATATTGGATGTTGTTTCTAATGCAATTGACGACTTTTGCTGCCAGTAGAGGACACCACAAAAGCTGCAGAAAGCTGCTAATTCAACTTCGCATGTCAACATTGTGGTTGAACGGTTATATTGCCCTAGAACCGATGATCGAACGCGCAACATTAGGGCTACAAATTTATTAAATTTATCTAAGTAATTTTTCGATAAATTATCATGATATTTAATTGTTTAAAATTAATACTCAGTTCCAAATTGGCATTAAAAATTATTCGCTTTTTTTTCTTTCTCTTCTATTCTTTAGGAGACGTAAGTTAAAAATGGTAAGAGTGAAGTTTAGTGATCCCTTTGGTTTGCCAAGGATGCTAAGTCGCCAATAAAGATGGCGGTCAAAGTACACAAACACTTCTATGGAATAGTTACGATTACCTTTTCCCGCAATATAATTATGATTTTTTATTGATGAGTATTGTTTTTTTCTGACCGGCTGCGCCGGTCTCTTTGGTGCAAAGCAAAAGTTAGAGCATGTGATGCCTTCGGCATCTGCAGAAGGTACCGTCCAGAATTTATTAAATTAAAAAACATCCGATGGCTTTACTGGCAGTGGAAGTGGGAACCTAGTAGCTTCTGTAGCACATTGAACATAAAGACTGCGTGGGTAACAGAAACAGTACATAATCAAAAAAAGAGACAGAACGAAGGAAGAAGCAATCAAACCATTTTCCGTACAAAATTTCAAACAAATATCCTTTCTTAACTTCATCAAAATACACATTTCGCTCACCCTTCATCCATTCGCAGGTTCGAAATACTGTCTTCCATTCCATTTACTCGACATCCACTCTTGCACAATTTCCGACATAACAAATTATCAAGAAAACCAACCGTTAGAGCAAAAATAGAATTACCAGAGCTGTGAAGAATTCCATCGCATTTGACTTTTAAAGTAAGAATGCAGACGATTTCGTAATATACGATTTCAGAAATTTTTTTAAAGCGCATATTGACAATTAAAAATTGCAAAAAAATAAAGATTTTCTGTTTGTGTTCTCAATAAAAATAAAATTGCAGTGCCTAAATCGTTTTAAAAAGAACTTTTAATTATAATTAGGAAGAAAATTAAAATCTTTAATTTATATTTTAAATTATTTTTAATTTAACATTATTCATAAAATAGTCATAGTTTATGTTCAACTCAACCATTTTTAAAAGTAGTAAATAAAACAACATTAGGGTTGCTAGAAGAGCGTTTCGTTGGGTTGCCATATTGGCGGTAAACTCGTGGGAGGAGGTTACACTAATTTTCACTTTAACCTTAAAAATTGCAACTAGTTGAAAAAGACAACAATTGTCCATTTCAAAGTAAAAAGTATGACAAAATCATTATGTAATGTTTTTCAAAAAAAAAAAAAATATTTTAATTAATACATTTTTTTTGTTCCACAATCTTCACTTGAAATGAATATCGAAAATAGCTTTGATATTTCTCCATTTTAAATAAGTTATCAGAGAGCAACCGAAAGCATTCTATCCAGGGTGCTGTAATATATGCAAGCACATGACTCAGTAAGGAATAACATGACCCCTCCGCAGGATGGTTTTAGTCCCCCCCCCCCAATGAAAAGGGCAAGTAAGAGCAAGTCTTTGCCACTATTCAGTAGATATTTTATGTTTTTTTAAATCATATTTTCTTAAAAAAACTAAAATTAGTGAAAATAATATACATTTTATTTAAAATTTTTGCTTGAGTTTTCGTTATTTTGTGTAAGTGATATGTATATGTAATCCTTAACTTTTTTATACTTTGACTCTGACTTTATTTCTTTTTTTATCTTTCCGTATTCCTTTTTTTTTTTTTTTTTGACAAAAATACGAAAACTGGCTAAAATTGGTTTTTTAGAAAGATTTAATTCAAAAACCAGTTTTCCAAAAAGTTGTGTTTTGTACAAACTCTAGTTTTGACATCATTAGATTGTAATATTTTGTTTCTTTGATATGCGGAAAATCATAAATTGATTTAAACAGTTGCGATAACACTGCCTTTAATTAGATGCTTCATATTAATTGTATTAAGAGATAATAATTATTTAAATATTTATCCTCAGTCGGCAACGACTAACATAGATTACACAAGTATTATATATTATACTATAATACGAGGAATGATTGTCAAGTCGAAAATCGCCCCAGAATTAATAAACTCCGGTAAACTTGGGGGTCTGGGGTTTTTGGCCACGAGGAATCGATTGGCGCCGGTTTTGAAGCGCTACGGTTGAGCAGTTCGGAGTTACAGATAGGATATTTTCAAACTTTATTAGTTCGCCATAATGGCTACTTAAATTTTCAAGTGGTAACGTGCTGCCATCTATAGCCAATATGCCATCTATATCAATATTCATATATATTTTTTTTCATTTCATGCAGACACGTGATGAAAATTGCATTTTTATATGTTTAATGCGCAATAATAATTTTTTTTTATTTGAGTTTTTGTCAATCTGATGGCAACATATTAATAAGATAATTTTTTCCATTTTATTCGTAACGCATGCTTGGAGCTTAAGTTTTAATTTTATCTTATACTATAATACGAGGAATGGTTGCCAAGTCGATTCAACGAGTTAGCTTCGATACCTGTTTTTTCTGAGCGGAGCTCGGTCACCCGCTGGTGGTGGATAATATGTGATCTGAAAAAAAAATTACAAAACCAATCTCTGGTTATTGATATAGCTTGAATGGAAAGTTCAGTGTTAATCACTAGTTACTAACGTGGAGTTGAATCTTTAAACCGATATTCAGATAGTAACTGTGTATAAATCGTGAGAACATTTCTTATTCCTCTGAGCACTAAACAAAGCTCCTAATTTTGTACTATGGCATGCTTTTCGGTTTTTTACTTCCTCATAGGTGTAGCATAAAGCAAAGCAATAATCAAAAGAGTTTGAACTTGAGATTTAGAAAAATCTCCACATTTTAGACCTCCCCGAATTAGAAACATTTTTGGTATTATGTCCGTCTGTTTACGACAGAGATAATACAAAAAGACAAATAGAAATTTGCTATAGGATCTTAACATTAAATTTCTCGATTTGTATCAAATGTTGAGAAAAATCTGCACCCAGGAAACCTATCTGCCTGATAGCTAGAAAAAATTGTAATACAAAAATAAGAAAGTTAGATAGATAAGTACATAGATTTAACATCTATATAGTAGACGTCGTCTTTCAAGTTTTGAGCCAAAAGCAACAACGGGTTGCTTGTCTGTTGGTCTGCCTTTCAAGAATATGTGAATTCGATAATTCAAAAATGCCAATGATTTAAATATATCGAGTTTGTTTCTGAATTTACAAGCGTAATTTTATGTCAAACATTTGTTCCAATCAGTTGAGAAAAACTTGTTGAAAACAAAAACTGAATTTAATACCCCCCCCCCCCAAATCGGCAAGTTCAGAAATGCTAAATTTACGCCAAAAGTTAATGTTTCGTAACTATTGATGCCAATGCCATGCATGACATTCTCTGGCATGACAAATTTATTAGAAAATATACCAGAAATTTTGAGGAGATTACGCCTCCTGGTCTCTAATATTTACAAGCAGTAATGTTATTGTAATAAGTTCATCCGCTTCACAAGCAGAAAAAGGCTTTAAGAATGAAATAAGACAATAATTTTCTTTATTTTATGTTAATCACTTTTGGTGACCATCTGGTTTTCAATAAACAATGACTGCATTCAATTTCATTTCAATCTTCTGTGCGTTACTTAGCTTTCTGATTAATCTTACTTATCCTTAATTTGTTTATTCATAAAAGCCATTAAATATAAGCTTTGTACAGGATATTTTTCTTAATAATACCAATTTTACATACAGAAATAAGTAAAAAATAATTTCGATAGTAAAAAAGAAACCATCCAAACATAGTGAAATAGCGATGAAATTCCTATTTACTTAAATTATACAAAACAGAGCTAATTATAGTGTTACAAACTAGTAATTTCGCTTCAAAGTTCACATAGTGTCATGGTAAGGCGCATAGTACACATAGTGAAAGAAAGGCCGTTTTACGATCAGCCTTAATAAGTGCTGAGCGGGTGCCGCGGCAATGGTCTCCGAGCTTGGTGACAAACTTGATGACCATTTGATGATTTGGGGGGCGAATTCAGCGACTTTGGCAACAAAATGGATATTGTAGAAAACTTCGAGAATTTTAACTATCCGTCCAATGGAAAGTAAAATATGCCTTGATTGGCCCAGAAAGTTCTCAGCCCGCCACCTGTGAGCTATAAAAGAAGAGAAATCTCAAGCTTCATTGGTGAATTAAAGCGAAGCTGGAGTAGAAGACAAGTAACGATTCTTGGAGAGGATAGCAAAGCAACGGTGGAGTGCCAGCTCTGTGTGGTGCTCAAGAGATTGCTGAACTGTTCTTTGCAGAGTCATATTGTTTGCTGTGGAAGCGGTGTGCTCTCGTGTGGTAAGGATTCGGCAGCTAAAGCGAGAAGACAGTGAGAACTCCAGCCGTTTGGAGAGACCATAGAACGAAACTTCAAGGATCCCCATTCTGCTGGATTCTGTCTGGCCGCTTTGTGTGCTGTGGTCGATTTCTAATTGTAGACTACTGTCTGTGTGCTGCTGTGTGTTCGTCTCGGTTGTAAAACTTTGTCGTCAGTGTATACGTCGTATTTATGTTAATACAAGTTGTTTTGTTTTCTACTGAAGCTTGCTGATTGTCCTCACACTATACACTCATTACAAACGAACTCGGTGATCCGTAACAATAGCGTTTAGAGATGAATAACAAATTAAAAGGTTCCTCATATCAAGATTTTATTTCAATAGTCCTACTGTAACCTATTCTGAAACTCGAGATCTGTCCTCTAAAGTGCCAATGCGCAGACTGTTAGAAACTACGATTTAGAAAATTACACGCAGACAAATTAGAAAACGTACATAGGTCGTTCTACATTTCAGTTTGTCATGCGTCTTTTCTAAACTTTAAATTCTGTAGGCATTTGATTTTAGTATGTTAAGAACTTTATATTTGTTCTATTTCTTCACAGTGCTGAATTGTGAACTTAATTTATCTACATAGTTTAACTACACAGTTAAAGAACGGTGATATCGCACATTTCCACTTAAAGAAAATAGCGAGAGTGATGAAAAAATTAACTAATTCAGTAGTATGACAGCTGGATTACAATCTACTATAAAAAAATCAAACAAACAAAATCGCAATATTAGCATTAGCACTCAAATCGGAAATTAATATTTGATATATTTGATATCCTACATTAATATCCAAAAGAATTTAGTTTATAGATTTAGAAAAAAAATTAATGTGATATAACAAAAAAACAGTTATAAAAGGAAACTGCATTTTGAAACTTACAATATCATTAAAATTGATTTGAAGAAAAGTTGAAGTCAATCATATAAACTCGATTTTAACCTAGATGATCCTCAAACAAACATAGTCAATTGAACTAAAAAAAATTGGAAACTTTTTTATATTTAAAGAAGTATCCTTACTATATTTAACAGAAAATAAAATTTTGGATTAAAATACTGTAAAGAAGAAATAACTTTGAACACGAAAACACTTTTGTCTTAAATACATGTCCCAAAACTTTTCGACAAGAAACCTTTTAGTGCTGCCATCTACTAAATTTAAAATGAATGAAAAACTGATTTGAGATCAGTTCACAAAATGGATTAAATTTTTAGACAATCCATAGAAAAAAAAGTTTAACGAATATTAATTATATTTTAAAAAACGTTTGGACTTAAAATAATTGCAATTATCTTATTTGAATCTTGACTAAAACATGGCCTTTCTTTTCTTCTTTTTTTCTAATATAAAACTTTTTTATTTCTGCTACTTTGCTCTTAAAAACTTATGAAAACAATAACAAGAATCAAAGGATTTTTGTGGTGTTTTGAAGGGTATCCTTT
>JAOUZG010002851.1:3518824-3534360 GCA_026289955.1 Argiope argentata | reverse complement strand
ATTAATATGAATGGACGAATTAACTATTAATATGAATGGACGAATTAACTATTAATATGAATGGACGAACAGTTGGTTGGTATGATGACGAAGGTTAATAAAAACATCATTAAAAATAGTGAAAGGAATGGTTTATAAAACATAAAATATAAATATCTAAACGATCTAAAGAATTATGTTTTATGTTGTTTGAGTCAATCAATGCATTGCCGAAAAAATTACGATCACTTATTTCTTATGCAGTTTCCTAGCGATCGTCCGCATTCAGTAAAATATTCTTGATACACAAACATTTTTCCTAAAGAAAAGTTCAACTCTTTTCCCTTCAAAAGTGACCGAGTTATGAAGCTTTGAATTTCGTTATTTTAGATCTATAAACGTTCATCTATCATGCGTTGACTGCCGAATCTTCTTCTAAGCGGACTTGGAAATAGTCACAGAAATAATAATTTTTTTTTATTTTGTTTAAAATATTAGCATGCAAGAGTGTTGAATTAAATATGACTAATGTCACAGGAGAACCAAAAATTTCGTAATTTGTCATTACTTCATTTATTGAGTCAAAAAACATTAAATGTAATTTTTGTGCGTCATTGGGAGAATTTTACAGTCCGAAAACACATCTAACGATTAGAAATTTGCTAATGGAATAAAATGACGGTGAGCTTCCTGTCCAGAAGAATGTAACATGACATCCAGAACCGAAATCTCATTGTATACCATCGGGATTTTTATGATAATCAATTGAGAATTCGTATCAAAATATCATTAAAAAATGAATTTTAAAAAATATTTCGTCGAACTAATCCTGTAAACGTATTTTATTCAACAGTATTTTTTATTAACGGGACATATCTAAACAATAAAGAAAAGAATGGAAAAAATAAATAAATGAAATGGAATCTATGCTCACAAATTTCAAGTTATCATGTGAGAACATTATTATATTTAAGTCACTATTTGTCTTCATTACCATCGGGTAATCATTAACCAGTTTAAACCAGTTTGCAACAACCACGAGACTTATTTATCGGTCTCTATCCTTATATAATTTTTTTAAACTTTCATTTTCAATTTTTCTAGCTGGCAAACAAATTTTTGGAGCTTGACCGATTTTGAGATGAAATAATAACTATGATGTCATAGTTCTACAGTAACCTTTTAAAAACGCATCTGTTTGGATAGAAGGAATCGTAATAATAAAGTAATAATGCTAAGAGCAGGTCAACTTTTTAAAAAACGAATCTGCTTTCAAAGAAGCACACATAATAAAAGTGCAGTGCTTGTAAAAGCAGGTAAAAAATATATGTGATTAAAAGATGTTAATGAATATTGCCATTTACACTTCATTAATTGCTTGCGCGATTTCGAGCTTCGATTATTCATAATCCCCTAACGGAAACTATATCATGTTCTCACATGATAATTGTATTCAATCCATAATTTGCACATCGAGTTTGCATGCATAAAGGATTTTATATTTCAATAATTGAAATTACACAATAAAATGTAAATGCAATTAAATAATATTATAAATGATCGGGCATACGTCAATAGCGTCGAAATACTTTGATTTTATGACTCACGCTTCATCTTTACGGGGAAACAAGCATAAGATAACAGGGCTTCATTTTCAGTTCCTTATGTAATCACATTTGCCACATAAGTGTCACAAAAATTAAAACGGTGATTTTTAATAAGGAAATATTACTTTCTCTTGAAATTTTATAATTTAGAGCTAAATATCTATTACTTTTAACTATTAATTTAATTACCACAAAAAGAATCGAATACAATTTATTGAAGGCTCTTCAGTAAACTGTTGATGCATGATTTGGGTAATCTACTTTTATATCTGCTTTTAAAGTAAATAAGATTTAAAGCAATAAGATAAACTTTATTTTAAATTAACCGCCTTTGGCGAATAGAGTATTTCTTTACATATGTTTTAATACTCGTGATTCCACCAGGAAAATATAAGAAAGTATCAAATTGTGGCGACCATCAATTGTTATCGTAAGAGCTTTATACCTGTTATGTTCACTGCGTGTATGAACCGTCCTATTAGTGACATGTTTTATTAAAAGCGCAGTTTTCAAGATAACCTATTAAGCATTTCAGTTGTCACATCAATAGAACTTTAATTGTTTATTGCGTAAATTACGCAAATATTAAATAGAATCCTTAACTTTCAATAACGGGAGACAATAACGTGATGAAGTATTTGGTGGAACAATGAAAGTGATTGAATTTCAGTTAAAGAATGAAATCTATTAAGGAAAATTATGCAATGAATTAATAAATATTTTTTTTAACTTGCCAAGAACTCAAAAACAAAATAGCTCAGTAATTAAACTGGTTTCGAAAAAATGCCTTTTAAATTTTAAACTAAGCCAAAACCAGTTTTGTAAAATAATGTTTTAAGGATTAATGCAGGAAATATGCTAAGACTTTCCTCAATTCTTAATTAATTAAAAATTTTAAAAAATCTGTGCGTAGAGCACATTCTAACTTTTCAAAATATATCTATACCAAATTTGGTAAGTCAAAGTTAAATGGTCTATTTTATAAAATATCAACATACAAATCTTTCCCTTTATTATTAATAGATATGGGAATTATTTCACCTATTTCAGATTTCTTGGAATTCGAAGCATACGATAGAAGTCCAATTATTTGGATTAAATAAAGACTATACTCGATTCGGATAAACCAAAATTACGAATATATATATATATATATATATATTCGTAACACACACACATTATATTATATATATATATATAATATAATGTGTGTGCGCGTATGTGTAGAAATTGTTGGGAAGCCAATTTTCAAGGATGTTCGGCAGCGAATTTTAGTTCAACAGTATTCAACTATAGCAAAAAAGACTTTTCTCGTTCTATTCAAAAGCATACTTGTTTTTCATTTTGAAGTAATGTTAAGAATTCAGTTAACCCTCTATGGACCAAATTTTCGTTTTAACTCCAAAAAATAATTGTGGGGATGAAAAATCCGAAATTATAAACCTATATATGCAAATGAAAACAAATTTTTGTTTTTAAACAATTTCATTACATTATAATCATTATGTGACTTTCAAGTCACATCGACCTATAAAATTTGCACTTCTGTGTATAATTGCTCATATGTGAAAGTCCATAAAACGATTTGCATTTGGTGTAAGACATAAATGTGCATGCATCCATAAACATAGTTTGGTAATCACCGACAAAAGCACCAATGATTTCAATTGGATCGAATGGTTTCGCATCGTTTTACTACCAACAGTTCGCACAGCAATTATTTTGCTATTTCGGGTTGATGAGCCAAGCAATGGTCATGAATACTAGTATTGGTTGTGTTTTCAAAGTCACATAGTTAAGATTTAGGCGCCATCTCCTGAAAAAAGTAATAATTATTTTGTAAAATGTTGATAGATTAAAATATTACCTGTAAGTTACACGGGCTCATAGAGGGATAACTACTGTCTGTCCATAAGGAGATCTCTGGCCGACAGTCGCCTATGTTTACGGCGGGCGTTATAGAAACAGGCGTCGATAGGGAGGATCCATTTCGAATGGGTGGAATCGAACGGAAGTCTGCGGGGGTATTCTTTATCTTGGCGAAAAAATGAAGCGATAAAAAAACTATTGCTCATTCGTCTTCTCACTTTTACCGCAGTTGATCGTATCTTTATATTTGCTTAGCTTACTTCTTTTATATTTTATTAATATTTCCTTTGGTTAATATTAACTGCATTTCATTATTTAATAATTTTTGTTTCTTGAATTTTGAGATCCTT
Source organism: Argiope argentata (assembly GCA_026289955.1). Taxonomy (NCBI): domain Eukaryota; kingdom Metazoa; phylum Arthropoda; class Arachnida; order Araneae; family Araneidae; genus Argiope; species Argiope argentata. Next base: position 3,530,555 of record JAOUZG010002851.1, on the reverse strand, counting down.
TAAAATGCCTTTTCGATTTAAGAATGGAGAGACTTTAAAATCCCAAGCACGTAAAATTGTGCATAATGTCATAGAATTTTGCTTGAAACTCGCTGAAAATTCGTATTGGGAAAAAGATGGGGTTTTAGATGAACTAGTAATTCAGATTGGAAGTGCTGAATCGGATTCTGATTCAGAAGAAACGGAATCTTGTAACAGTGATTTAGAATTCTTTTAATTGAAAATACACAACTGTCACACGATATCTACTAGTTTTGCACTCTTTTAATAATAATTAATGTGTTTTATAAATAAAAAAGGAATTTTAAAATTGCTTTTTTTGTTTCATTTCAATTAGTTTAATCGAAAGTTATAGAAGATATAGAATTTTATTTACTTTATTTTCTGAAGCTACGAAATTTATTTGATTCCTTTTTGTTATTTTCTATTTTTTCAATAATGTGATCTTGTTTTCTGTTTTTTAATATGTCGATAATCAAAAGTTTCAGCGTAACATACTTTTGATTATCCTTAAAATTTGATAAAATGTAATTGTTAATTTTGAGTTTCGGAAAATAGTATATAAATCAAAAATAAATAAACTTATTTTATAGAGGTTTTAAGCATATTTAACAATGAATATTTTACTTTTTAACAGCAACCTTTTATAAAAATTATGAAATAATTACAATTATTATGTTATTATTTTTATGTTGAATTAGACAGATTACTTCGCGTTTACTGCGGAGAATTTTATCTTAAGTAGTTACATGAATTTAAAACAAATAAAATGAAAATTAATTTTTTGTCATGCTGGATTCTACTTAATTTTTTTTCTTCTTGTGCAGTCGTTAGACATATAAATAATGATTTGGTTTTTCTATTTGATTTACTCTGTTCTTTCTGTACTAATCAGATAGGAATTTCTGTATTATTCTAACAGGAATAATATATATTTTCATAATTCCAAGTACGCAAATGATTTTCGGCCCAGTGAATTATTTTTCGAATTTGCTTTCGAAAATTGAAGGCAATATATCAATACTGCCAATTAGGCGCTAAACGCGCCAACGTAAGAAACTTGAATGAATTTCTACCTCTGCGAAATGGACTCTTCCTGCAGTAACCTGTTTCTATAACTCCCACCGTAAACATAGACGACTGTCGGCCAGAGATCTCCTTATGGACAAACAGTACGTAGTCATCTTGTAGAGAGTAAGCTGTCAGTAATGTAAAGACCACGTGATCTCACTGTTAATTTTCTTTTTGTACAAAAGGCGAATTTGAATATCATGGACTATGCTGAGCTTGATCTCACTCGCTGCCAAATATTGTGGTATGTGTAGCTGCTCTCTGAGCCTGCTGCATCTTGTAATATTTTCTTGGACATGAAGTACGTGTTAACACTGAATAGCCCTCGAAGGTGCACTCCTGCGCCTTTTGTTTATCAAGACATTTTCAGTCTAAATTTTCTCTTACCATACTGCTGTTCTCGGTTTACCAATGAATCACAAAAAGGCAAACCCGTGTCTTCAAGTTATTTAAAACCAGGCACCAATCTTCGCTATAAGATTAATTATTGCAAATCATGATGTCAATAAATTTCAAACATTTAAGCTTAAATGCATATAATTTCAAATTTATAAGAATATTTCTTTTCTGTTTTACAGGTGTTTTTCTTCCTCTTTCTGTGCATTGCCGCCCTGCAGGTGATTTTAGCAGCCAATACGAAAAGCCCTCCTCCCAAAGTACCCCAGGCTAAGATGCTCCGGGCCCACATGAGTGAGGGCGCTCAGCCCCGGTTCCAAGATTTGCCGCTTCTATATGCCATGGACCTCCAGAGGCAGTAATGGAGATCTTATCCTCTAATGTTCTTATGCGGGGACGGCAGCTGGTTTGTCCCTCCCCTTCATCAGCATCCTTTTATCCAAAGATTCTTATCGTGAATGTGTTAAGGTTATTGTTATTGTAAATAAAATTTCTGGATTTCTCTCATCTCTTGTATTTCTGTACAATACAATTCGCATTCACATTTATAGAAAGATTACATTAATAGTTGAATTTCCTCACACCCGGATGGGCAGCCTTTCCCAGCGTACGGGCCACTTCCAATTTTTCCAATGTGTTGTGGTCCACATAAGGCATAGGTGCGGTGATCTAACAAAAAAGCTCTGCAATATTTATTATAACTTAATAACAATTAGGAAATATGTACTTACCTGTATTGCAAATATAATAATATCAAATGATGTATTTAATATCAAACAATTCAAATATACATTTGAAAATAAATCATTTTCATCTAAAATTGTTCCTTGTAGTTATAGTGGAAGGTTTAATCTTCATACTGCCCGATAATCTTGATTATCTCGGTATATAATGACTCACTGCTGATCTTGGGCTGGATTCTAAGTGGCCATCTATGAGATGGGAACTATGTGTTGTGCTCATTATATCCATCATTAAAAATACAGATTCACACAGGTAGGTGGACCCTAAGAACGATGCCAAATCATTTGCAACTTTTTATAAATTAGGATACTTTGTCCATTAGACTCCAAAAGTTATTCTTAGGTGCTGCACTTCGTGCATGTACGCCATTTCGAAAGAGAAAAACTTCGTTTCCTTCAAGAGATAAAGAGAATATATATTTTCACTTATATCGACCACATCATCATTGCCAAATGGGTAACACATGGATGTAAGAATTGGGTCTAATCAAATAAATTCTTGAAAACATCTGGAATGAAATTTTATTATTTCATCCTAATGTTTGTCTTCGTTTGATGTGCCTCCATTTTAAACAATTGGTCAGAAATATTTTTGAAATTTTTCGTCGGTATTCCACAAATATGATTCTTTTAGTATGTGCGTCTTAGATCTTGGTAAAGACGGTCAAAATGTTTTGGTGGTCCACCGGTCGATCGCGACCGATTTAATGCCCACCTCGTGTTCAAATCTTGAGTTAAAGGCATGAATTATATTACTTGGGTAGCTAATCATAATTAATAATCAAATTTTGACTATGCATAATACGCAAGAATTGTCACAATGTGACTTCTAATTGTTAAAAGGAGACTGAATCCTTTACTGTGAATACGCGGATTTCAAATACGGAAGACTTTTTTCAATTTTAGTAAGAGTAAAATCGTTTTCTTATACTAAACTCTTATCAGTAAGTAATAGCGATGTACTGAGTCGAATTTCTCCTTCAAATGAAGTCTATGTTTTTTAGCTGCGTTTAATTTTGAGAGTGAAATCATGGGAGTTACTTATCCAAATTTTGTAAAAACTGCAAGAACATCTAATTTTATGAACAAGTTTATAAGTTTAAATTTAATAAGAAATAAACTGCTAAATTGACAATTATGCAAAATATATTATAGAGATACACGACGTCCCAAAAAGGGTCTATGGGATATAGAAAGTTTAATCTTGAATCGTATTCAGTTAATTTTATGTTGCAAAACAAAAATTAGTACACTTATAACAAATGAATATAAAGTATTATTATAAAACATATATTTTATCGTTAGTGGTTTTCTGCTATCTAATGAGATATGAACCTCTTCCAGACTTTTCTCAACCTGTGATAGAGAATCTAAAGCATTTTATCTTACGTTGTTATGTAGAGAAGGACACAATATTCTTTCCTTCCTACAGCCTGATTATGACTACTGTTTGAGTAATCCATTATAATTAAGTTTGGCCTCCATTATTTCTTGAAAAAATAACAATAGAGATTATTTTTAACTGTATAGATTTTAATTTTGATCTAATATTCAAAAATTTATACAAATTTTAGATTTATTATAAATATTTTGTAACCCTCTATGCTCAGGAAAACACTAAGTTGAATGTAGAGAAACGAACATATAGCGTATCTTTAAAATACCCACATAGATTAGCGATTTCATAGACAAATAATAGCACACATAAAAAATATCGTAACTCCATTAAATTTATACAAATGCAGAATTTTGTTAATTACCGGAGGTGCAGAACAGTCTCCGTCCTAATGTGGCGGAAGGGAAGGCCAGATAACGAAAGTCAAATAGGCCGAAGTTCCATGAACTCGTTTCTTTGTCCACCAATACTAGAAGACGAAGTTTTTGTATCAAAACTCACAGAAAAAATAAGTACATTCTCTCTTCTCACAGAGTACTAAGCCCACCATTTATCTCAATGTGAACACAGCTTCGGCCCGGTGAATTACGGCAGCAGTTGCCGGTCACGTGTCGAATTAAAATAGAAGGCTACGCTCTGGTAGTTTATATACTGCAGGGCATTATTTCAAGAATTTATCAGAGAAAAGTTAAAGGATATAAACTGTCCACTTTTAAACATGAATTATGTAGCCTTCACTGTGGTACTCTTTAAAAAACGTTAAGCATACCCCAAGAACAAGAATATTGTATAATCAGGAACAGCGGCGACAAGAACGCTGCTCTTTTCCTGTCACAATTTGTATTTTGCACACGCCTAGTAGGCGGATCGCAGATGCAATGCAATGCCTTGCCTTCCTCATTTAATTACGATCGAAGAAAACTAGGCAGGACAGTAAGGAAGCCGGATAGTCGCGAACCGGACAATCGGGAGTATAATGTCAAACTATTGGCCAATTTCTTTAAAAGCAGCTGGCTGGAGTAAACAGTCCAATTGATATTTAGTTATATTCTTTTTCTACGGTTTTCTCGATTAGCTGATTACTGATTGAAGATGAAAAGAAAAAAAAATCATGCATCCTTATCCAAACGGGTCAAGTAACATTCGGCAAATGCGGATGCCAGGGCCAGTTAAGGTTTTTTTAAAGTTTAGTTTAGTTTAGTTACATTAACGTCTCCTTTTAAATCATCACTACGGTAATTTGGGACGGAATTCGTAGTTTGGGAAAGAAATCGTGGTCAGACGACGAGGGTGACATCTGAGCTGGAGCCCTCATCTCCAAATTTCCACATTACACCGATTTTACGTAGGCCAGACCCACTTACACGACAGTTTTTCTGTGGAATCGGGTCTCGAACCTGGGACTTTCCCGTCCCGAAACAGAGACAGAAAAAAATAGGGACATAATATAATTTGAAAATATTTCATCACAAGAATTTGGATCATTATAAGCAGATTCCTTTTCTTTAAAAAAATAATTTATATTTTTGCTTTAAAAAGGATTTTTTCAACTTCCTGTTTATCACTATTTTGAGAATATCATACATGACTGTAGAACCTCAGTCATGTATGACTCAGTCATGTATGAGAAAATGCAAATTGCATAAAATAAAACAAATACTTCATTGTCTTTCTTGATTACAACATGAAATATTTCATTAATACTGCAATTAATCAGTATATTTCAAAATTGATTATTTTTTTCAAATTAAAGGAACAAAATATGCGAAATTAAAAATACAAAGGATTTCTTGTCTCCAATACTATAGCAATTATTATTATAAAAAAATACTTTATAATAATAATTGCTATAAACTAAGCCTTTACCATTATGTTAAAATATTTCAGTATAATAAACAAAGAAGTAAAAGCTGTGATTCATTATAACTCTTTTACAAGTCAATCAGTAGTTGCACAATTACAATGAAATCATTTTTTAAAAGTGTGCTAAATTATTCAATGACTCAAAATGCTTTATTTTGAAACATCCATTAGTTCTATTCTTTTGTCTTTCCTCCATAAACATTACTATCTATATTGTGTTTACAATAAAAAATTGCTTAACAAATAAAATTTTTTAATTTTATTGAGAGAATAAAATTCAATATAAATGATACAGTACTTCATATGTATTTTATTATTTTGTACAATATGTAATTTTTTAAATTTCAAAATATGTAGACACAACTTAAGGAATTCAAAAACTACAAACAATTTTATTGATATGACTTCACTAATGAATTATTTACATGGAAGACATTTATAGAGTTGGTATGTAAATCCATCATAAGAGATAACAACATCTTTTGTATCTTCTCTGATTTATATATTTAGATTAAGAGAGAGAGAGAGAGAAAAACAAACTAGAAATAAATATTCACATTCTGACTGAGATATGCACATATACAAACATCCACACATGAACATTCATATTCATTTCCTTCTAATTAATTAACATAAGACAAGAAAAATAAGAGATGCCACCTTTCAGAGACAAGTGAAATAAATAATGTACTCAACATCGAGAAATAGGTTTTAAACTTTTTTTTTATTACTAAATCAATGAATGAGGACCCAGTTGGTAGAATAATTGTAAGAAAGAAAAATGGGGCAATGGAGAAGCAGAGACAAGCTTTGACCTAAAAAATAAAAATCAATAAATCAAACTCTATAAATTGTCTAATAGAAATTTGTTTTATTTAATCATAAAAAAATTAACAAAAATGAATAAAATCCAGAAAAAATTAATAATTGTAATGTTATACAAGGGGAAATGTAAATTTCTAATGCACATGCATCAATAAACTATTAACAATTAGAACATATAAATAGTTTTATAAAAATAAACCAAATAAAATTTTTAAAAGAAATAAAAGAAAATTATTTATGTAAAATATAATGATGCAAATTTTAATTTGTTGTTTTTAATTATAGAGTTGTAAGAAATTATACTTTTGTTCAACGTAGCTATTTTGATTTTGATGCATTAAAAAAAGAGAATAATTTGATAATCAAATAAAATACTAGATTACCAGAAGAATGAATTGGAAAGGAATATTAATCTTTCCATGGTTAGTTTTTTTAATAAAATGATTTAAAATAATAAATTAGAAAAGCTCAAATTTAAAGTGCATAGCATTTCTCTTCTTATAGTACATTGCCTTAAAGAAATTTTAATATCATATTTGTTGGAGTATTCTGTCAAAACTTTCAAGAAGTTTACTGCCATATTTTAAGCTATGTAAGATAAATACAATACATATTACAAAATAAGCCAATCAAAAAGCAACACTTTTTTTAATGTTAAGTATTCTCTAGTTTTTAAATTTATTATTCATTTTTATAAACATTTAGGGTATTTTTAAACATATCAACTGCAGAATATGAGTTGGTTATGTGTTTAGCTAATCGGGGGTAGAAGGTGGCATTGCAAATTAAGTTTTTGCTCAACTTCATTACTCTAAACAGATGGATGTGTAGCAAAAATTTGAGGCAGAATAATCATTTTAATTGACATTAAAAATGACTGAACCCCCCCCCCCCCCCCAATGTTCAGAATATAAGAGGGAAATTTGCAAAACATTATTATTCATACACCATTAGAGTGGCAAAACAGCAAACACTCCTAACAAATTATTAACTTTCAAAATATATTTGATAATAAATATGAAAAAAAATCCTTGTTATGTAATTATCCAGTGTTTTCAGTTAGGTTTTCTCATTTGACCATTATAATTCATTATATTACTAAATTCAATAACAAGAAAAATGAAGCTTTTTTTTTGCATTTTTTATTAATTCAAAATCTTACATTATTATTTCAATTGCTCATATTTATAATATAATTTTAGATAATATTTTTTAAAATGATACTTTTTTCTGACTAATTTCATTTAGAGAATATCAAACTTGCATAATAAAGCTTTCTTTCTTACTTTAAAAAATTATTATCGATTTATCATAAACTATATTAGTCAGAACATATATACATATAACTTGAGAACACATTATGTAACTATTAGTGAATACTTATATATGGTTTTCTATGAAATGAATGTTCATATTAAACCAGTTTTCATATGCAAATATTTCAAGTGTTATTAAGAATATTATGCTTTGAACGTGGCAGTGCATGAAAAATATTTCAAATTCAAATAATTTCAAGTAAATACTATCTTTAAAATCAATGAAAAACTCATAATGAGTTAAATGCAGTCATTTAATCCCTAAACCTCTTGAATTCTAGCAATGTATAGTTATTGCTACTTATGAATAAGTATCTTAATTTAATATTTCAAAACTTTTGTACAATATCAATTATTTACAACTAGTGTTACGATAGATAACATTTCAGCATTGTTATAAAATACAAATAAAAAGCCTTTGTATATGATATTGTTAAAAATAAAAATTTATTTAGTATAAATCCTTATCAACCATTCATTATATACTATATGTTACTCATGCAGGCAACTTCAAATTCTATAAATTTTTATAAAATAATGTATGTTTTCGATTTAAAAACAATTTGTAAACAGTTTTTAGAAGTAAAAATAAATGATATGTTTAGTATTTTTTTGATATTAAATTCAATATAAGTATATAAAAAAAGGGGAAAACCCAATGACATATCTATTTCTATTTATTCTATTAGATAGTTTATATCTATTTCTATTTTGATTTGTAGAAACTGATTAATGAGCATCTGTTACTGAATGCTATTCCATCCTGAAATATTTGTTGTTATCCAGAGAGTCAGTAAATTTATTTAATTCTATATTGCATAGGGTAAGCACTAAATTCTGTTTTTTATCCAGATAGATGATCAATAGTAAAAACTTTTTTCACTTTTTGAAACATTTTCAATTTTTTCGATTAATTAAATTCTATATGACCAATACTATACATAAAATATATTCTAAAATTAATTAAACTTAAGAAAAACTGTGTGACAATAAACTGCACATTATTGAAAAGATTATATCAAAATTTTAAGATAAAGTGTAAGTTAAGATAAAGATTTAAGATACAGTGTAAGTGTAAAAGTTAACATAGTACAGTAATATTTTTGTTAATTATTGCCAAAACATGATATATTTTGATTTGACATTTTTACCATCCATAAATATGTACATACTGAATTTAACAATTTGTGAAGAAGATAATATAAGTGCATAATGAGCTTAATCAATTGTAAATGTTAAAAAAATTAAATGCTAAAATACTGGAAAGTTTTTGCCTACGATCCTTTTTGACTTGCAAACATAAAACGAAGTGTTTGCAACAGTTGGCCAATTAGCCTAAATAAAAGAAGAAAACAAAGAATATGTAGATATTGTGACTTATTTCAATGGGAACATCCATTAAATTGACCGTAAAACTGAAACACTTTTGTTGGGAAACCAGAATACAATTTGGATCTGACTGTGAAGGATGGAAAGACATCTGTGGATGAAAAGCATCATCCAGCAACACAAGATTACGTATCACCTAGACGAAGTTGGATTTACTGCAACTGATCCCCGTGAGCATATGCTTAGGTCACTTGAAATCATCCCTCGCCTTTCCCCTTCAAATTCAATAAAAGATTGTTCTTTAAGTAGAGACTCAATATTGAAAATCACTTAATCTGTATATAAAAAATTTTAAAATCAGAAATTAAATAAGAATAAAAAAATTTCAAATTCAAAGAAATTTTAGGTTTCTCTATCCTTACATAGGTGAAAAAACAAGAAGAAAGTTTTAAAAAAGCCCTTAAAACTTCATTTAAAGTTTCTTCACTAAAAAAAATTAATATCTTAATCAGGAAATAATTTATTACTGATCCACAATGTAAAATTTTAGATTAATATCAATAGATGAAACAGGTTAAACAAAGTTTGTTTTTGTTTCATATAAAAGTCATCAAAAATTATGTATTTTAATTATTTCTCATTTCAATATAGATAAAAGAAACATTGACAAATGATAGGAATTACACTAAAGCTGCACATATTAATACATGATACAACTTTAGATAAAAGTAAAATTATTTTAAGAAAGAGAAATGTTTGAGAACATAAACAAAATATTTGCAAATAAAAAAAAATACACACACATGCACACAATTTTTTAGCACTGTAAGAATCTGAAAAGTCATTAATAATATATGAATTAATTTAAATATATACATTCATAAAAAAAGCATATAATAATATACTTTAAAATTTGAAAAATATAAAATTTGACTAAAAATAATTACTTTCACAGTTTTGCGCAACATATATCCATTGTGAAAGCCAAGCAATCATTTCTTCTGTAGACAAACCAACTGGACTCAATCCTCTTAAAAAGCATGCCTATAAAAACAACAGAAATGTTAAAGATAAAATGTTAGATATCTAACAATGAGTAGTACAAGTAAAAATAATAATGAGAAATAATGCTAAAATTGAAAGGTTTATATTATACTAGCTGACCCGGCAAACGTTGTTTTGCCATATAAATAATTTCCTAGCATTCCCGTACCCGGCATTGCTCGGGTAATGGAATTAGTGGGGGATAACAGTGCTACGTGCACTTAGTTACGAAATTCCTCTATAATAATTACTTATTGTCTATAATTTTTTCCTAATTTTGGGAGGGTCCCGGCGCCCCTGGATTCCTTATATATATGCCCTTGTCCTTAACTAATCCTTAACGATCCTTTTAAAGTAGTTATATTCTTTTCAAACGCAGGCCATCTACATTTTATTGTTATACCTGTGTTTAAGCAAGAACTTCTTTGTATACAAAAATTTTTGGAGTTTTTTTTTTCTGTTGATAAATTCATTAAACTGCTAGATGAACTGACTCGGGAGAAAGCAACATAAAATTGGCCGTTCGAAAAACATTCTCCTCTTAAATTGATCCCTGCTACTTTTAATTTCTGTACTTGTGACAAAGCAAACTTTTACGGGAAACTGCACTCTTCTGAATTCAAAAGGATAGCCCGACGGAATTAGTGGAATGCGGGGTATTAAAACCAACACTCCTCGAGCACATCCAGTAATAATCGTAGCTTCGATTACATACTTATTAAGTCTAGTCATTCGTAGTCTGGTGTCATAGCATAATTTAGGTGGAGGAAGGTTTCGTAGTTGCATTACTGGTGTCCCAATTTTCAGGTGAAAAATGCGAGGTGGAAAAACTGGAATGAATTCATAAGACGCGTAATTTTTGCAGGATTGTTTTCAAAATTGATCAGGGTGTGCCAAAGCAATGCCAAATTATACAAAAAAAATTTAGTCTCATTTTTATTTATCAATGGATTAGATTTGTAATGTTGAAGAGGGAAACCCAATAAACGACAAAATAATTTTTAAATGCGCAATTTTCTATCAGATTTTTTCAATCTTTCACACGATTTTGAAAAATTTATCGGATTTTATGTAAAAAAAATTTGATTGAGTTATCTTGAAAAGTTTCGGCGTAATTCAATATTAAAGCGAAATTTTGCCTCTTCGTTAAAAAATTCGTCAAAAATTCAGTTTTAAAAATTCGATTTTTAAAATTATATTGCAGAATACTATATCGTATTGCCTTTCAGGAAACATATTTTCTGTATTTTTCCAGCTAAGCGTCTAGTTTACAGGGCCGTTTAAGAAATAGACCCGCCAAAATGGACCTTTTTTAAAAAAAATCGATATTTAATTTTTGCGTCGAAATTTCGTAAAATAAATTATATCTCCGTGGTCTACGATAAAAAGTCCATCCGATTCCACAACGATATTGAGTATAAGTTGAACGGACGCATAACGATGGCAATTTTAAAAACACGGTTTTACTGGACGAAAAGGTACTCATGAGCGATCGCTTCTCCGGAAGGCCGGGTTTCACTCGGAAAGTAACTTTACAGGTTTTAATTTCACAGAAATTAAGGGGTTTTAATTAATTTCTCCTGAACTAATTGATATTTCGTGATGAAAAATAGATGTTGGCCGATTCTCATAGATACCGGATAAGCACAAAAAATTTCATCAAAATCGGTCAAGCCGTTTCGGAGGAGTATGGCAACGAAAACTGTGACACGAGAATTTTATATATATATATATATATATATATATAT
>JAOUZG010002851.1:3485418-3512188 GCA_026289955.1 Argiope argentata | reverse complement strand
ACAGGTAAAATAACATAATTAGCAAATGGAAGAGCAGCCAATAAAAGAACTGGGGCTACTTTCATCAAGTCCTTTGGAACCTAATAAGAGACAGATTAAATTTTAATAAACCTTAATTGAATGCATGTTCTATTTTATAAGAATAAAATTATAACAAATTCAGAGAGCTCAATAGTCTTTTAGAATATTAAAATTGTAAATCAAATCCAAGAATATATGAATATTTGTTTAATTGAAAAGAAAGTATCGGAGATTGAGAGAAGGTAGAATAAAATTTAAACTACTGAAATTATATAAACCTATTTAATCTTTTCACAAAAATAGTAAATATGTTATAGCAAGAAATTTTATATTTCAGAAAATGATATATATATAATATTATTCGGCCAGTTGGATTTTATTTTCATGTTGTTAATTTGTTAAGCTTTCAAATAGCTTTTGAAAAGGCAAACTTTCTCGTTTTGTCGAAAAAAAATATGAAGCATGATAAATAGATTTATTGCTAATGAAGGAAGACTAAAATTAGGCATTTAGGTATATCATGAACATGAGATTTTACATATTGATCAGCATTATATTTAAAGAAGAAGAAAATTACATGGTATAAAAGCACTTATTTTTTAATAATTTCATGATCTTATTTTCAGTTATGAAGGAAAAGAAACTTTAAAGTTTCTCCTTCAAAATATTGCTTTTAATTAGATATTTTGAACAATCTAACATGATAAATTACAATCCAGTAAAATAGTGATTCATCTGTAATATTAAATCAATTAAGAAAATGAAAAATATATATCCTGTAAGAGATCCAATATCATGAACATGAGATTTTGCATATCAATCAGTATTATATAAAAAAAAGGACATGAAATAAAATTTAGGGATATAAATGATTATTTCATGTTTTTATTTATTTATCTTTCAATTTAAGATTATATAATTTAATATATAATTATTTTTTAATTTGAGGAAAACTTAATATAAAAATATTATTACAGATAAAGATGAAATTTTAGTTTTATCATCAAACTGAATTTAAATAAAAATAACATAATAGCTAATTAAAAGAACTTGGATCTACTTGTCACAATAGCAAATGGGTGAAAAATAACTATAAATTCTCTAACTTGAAAATAAACTTCAAGCTCCTTTCGTTCCAAATCTCTCACAGACTTCCCTGCACTTAGAGTTGATGATATTCGAATATATTCTTTGATGTCTGTATACAGACATTTTGTACCTAAGGGAGAAATAATTTAGATAAATAACAAAAATACTACATTATGAAATTAAATAAACTATTTATATTAATAAAGAGAAATTTTATTAAAAATGCATACCGGTCATCAAATGTAAACCCAATTAAATAGGTTAAATATGTTCAAACAGAAAAATGGAGGGAAAAGCATTCAGCTTAGTAACTTTTTGACACACATACTTCAACTGTATTATAATTTCAGTACAATGTTTTACCAAAAAGGATCTTCAAACTTTTAAGATAGATGGGAAATTAAAAATTATTTTTCACGTTATAATTTGAGTTTATTTCGAAAACGTGAATATTCTCTATTACATTTCCATCGCTTTAAGCTTATTTAAAAGCTATATTTTTTTCAGAAAGACTGCTAAGATTACTTTTTATTGCATCTTCTGGTGACATACAGATTTAATTTTTAAATTACTAATTATATTCCTTCCCAGTTTAAATCCAAATTGAATATACAATTTTTTTATAATAGTGCCATGAAGCCAATAAACAAAATTTAATTAAGTGGAATAAAGGAAAATAATTTAAAACAATTGATTTCATTTAATAATCAGATAACAGCAGATAAGGTAGACCAACAGGTATCGTAAGAGGGAATGAAGCCAATAAACAAAATTTAATTAAGTGGAATAAAGGAAAATAATTTATAACAATTGATTTCATTTAATAATCAGATAACAGCAGATAAGGTAGACCAACAGGTATCGTAAGAGGGAAAAGTAATGATATATATATATATACATATATACACAACATAAAATGAACTTGAACAAACATAAAATGGTACTTTTTCATTAGCCGGATGGCAGTAAAAAAAATCAGCAACTATTGTAGCATTCCACCAAATTTCTTAGTGATTTTAAGGCAAAAAAATTTCAATTTAATGCAGAATTCTGCCAAATTTCTCGGGCAATTTTTTTCAGTTGCCCGGCTAATCGAAAAGTATCCATAAAATAAGACCTTACCTACAGAGAAAACTTGATAGATCTTAAAAGCACTTGGAAATTTTGTCTCAAGGATTTTCTCATAGCCTTGAACAAATCCAAAGCATTTTTGTACCAGATACTCTTTGATCCCAGTCAAAGGTTTGACATAGCGACTCCCAGGGGTCACCCTCTGAGAAAGAAAGCTGGAATAAAAAATCCTTAACTTAATTTATAATTTCATTTCCCGTTTTTAATACTAAAGAAAAATGCTACCTGCAAATAGAAATTTCATTAATAAATGATATATTAGAATTGATAAGGGTTATTTCTATGTATAAAAACATATTTTGATTAAAACAATTTAGTTTTAATTTCAATCAGTTTCTTCAAGAATGTAAGCATAGAAATGATTTAATACAGATATACAGAAAAAGATTTAAATGCAGTAGAAATTAATTTCTTTAAAAGATAATTACAGGATAATTAGTTTAATTTATTGATGTTAAATTTACTAGATGGCATTTATACATAATAATTCCAAACAAGCATAAAATTTTAATAGATAAATTTAATAGGTTTTGAGAATATATTTTACTATTGGCCCTACTACAGCTAAAGGTAACAATTTTCATTTTAATATGACTTTATTTTGAATTCTATAATACCACACATACCATACAATAAATCTATTTACTAAAAACTATAGAATTTCAAACAAATTATTGGTAAATTTATTTCTCTATATTCTGCCAACAGCACTGGCACTTTTGCTCTTCAATAGATTTCTTATAACTAGTTTTTATTCAAAATATTACAAGAAAAATGTTTTTACTTTAACATTTTCTCAAGCCTTTTACAGAAAATAATTGAACTAAACTTGGCTTTCACAATTCTTCAATTTTAAATATGAAGCATCATTAAACCTAAGTTTACCATTACATAAAATTTTAGAATTTGTTGATATTTATATTTTTAGACATTTTTAACAAAGTATTGAAAACAGACATATTGTTAGATTTTATATGTAATGCTTTACCACTATACATCATCATATAATAAATAAAAAAGATTAAAAAAATAGCCTTTTTGTTTTTATAAATGCTACAAAGACACATTATGAGATAAATGCTACAATGGGAAATCACGTTAACAGATAAAAAGATAAAATATTAGAAATGAATAACAGCATGCAAACTAGAAAAGAAAGGAAAAACTGCATTATTTGAAATATAGAATATTCCATGTTTACTAAAAAGAATAAAATAAAACTTTGGTAATTATCTTATTAGTAAATAAGATTTATTAATACAAAATTATCTATTTACGCATAAAACTAAAAAACAACCACAATTAATATAGCTTTTCTTTTCCTAGAATATAACCCCCCCTTTTATTACTACATCAATACATATAATTTTTTGTTTAAAATCATAATGAAATACATCTTCTTAATTAAAATGTATTCCAATTGTAATTTAAAACTAACAGCAGCTTTTTCTTTTCAGTGTTAATATTTAAATTAAAGTATGTTTTCTATCCTTTAATAGTGATTTTTTTAGCTCAGAATATAGACTAGTGATTATTAATCAATTTTTAAAACTTGGCCTCTTTTAATTCTTTAATTAGTTTCCAGATTTTACATCTAACAGCAGATAAATTAATTCCAGTAATTAACAAAAACAACACATTCTGCTGCCGTACCGAGTAATCACATAATATTTCATTATGCTTTCCCGTTTTTACTATCATCTTGAATAAATATTATTGGAGTATGCTTTGCTAAGGGCATCTTGAAACCCAAGGGCACATCAATAGAGCCCATACAATTCAAAAGTTGAAAACAAATTGTCCTGTCTTATTCGCAACTATATTGCATCAGTAAGATCACATGCTAAAAATGAACGAATCAGAAATAAAAATCAACATCTCTTCTCAGAAGAGAATAGTTGATCAACTGCGCATACTAGTACAAACTAAGTGAAAAAAGTCCCATTTCTTCTAACAAAAATTTTAAAATCAGCTTTTAGATTTAAATCCACGTACAAAGTAATAACTTTTACAATTATTAAAAAACAGACATAGATAAAAAAATAAACAATAACCAATTTATTTATTATATCTGTATGTATCAATTAGTTTTGACAGGTAATAAAAAAAAGAAAAATGGGATCGCAAATGGCTGCAAACGCTTCCGCTTATTTACGCTTAAAAGTTGCCAAATATTTATTACGGAATGAGAACGAAAAATATTTTTTCTGAATATATCGACAAATTAACTTTTTCTTTTAAATATAGTTAGTACAGAAACAAAATGATGTGTTCAAAATTTTTTAAATGCTTTCGATATATATTCAAAATGACGAGAATGTGAATTCGATTTGGTACTTATATATCGATTCGTGATTTAACTTTAACTTTTTATACTTTTTTTTTCAGTTAAGCAGATACGGATGAATGGGAGCATTGTAATATGATGTTGTTATTGGCCACAACTGGAAAGTTAGAAACTAATTTAGCTCCTTGCTATGAATCATATGATTGTTTTTATTATTAATAAGCTTTTATGTCGCATTTGTCGATCCTAACTTTCTATTTCATCCCTGCAGTAACATAGTATTTCTATTACTAATAACTAGTATCAGAATTACCGATGTTCTTTCTTCCCTGTGATTTCAGATTTTTTAAAACTTAGTGCAGATATCTTTAACAAAATGAAATCGACATCATCTGTATAAAATGAAATATTTTGTGTTTCCTGACTTCCAAAGAAGATATGTGCCACATTTTCCTTAAAGATGGCCTTTGTGAACTCTATATTGAGTAGCCCCGGGACTTCAATGAGAAATATAGACAAAATATTTGAAGATGCTCAGCTAAAAGGAATACTTCAACTGAATTCCCGGAAACTCAAAGAGTTTCCAAAGGTCTCCTGTAAATATGATTTATCTGATCTTGTCAAAGCTGGTAAGTTTTTTCCTTCTTTGAACCTTTATCTATTTGTTATTTTTATTTTTGAAAATCATAGTTTGGTTCGTAATTTAATATTTTTTTTTGTTTAATGGTAAGATCGTTTTGATAATTCAATAATTTTGGCATTTAGTAATTTTCTTAATTTTTTTTTCTTTTATCTCTTCAAGTTTCAACAATAGTTTAAAAGATTTGCTTTAAACTTTTAATATTTATGCAGGTGTGGTAACTTAATTAATATTAAAATTTTGAATATAAATTTATAGATGAAGAATGGTTTTAATATAGAGCAACTAATTTTAGCTTCCCACTTTGTTTGCTTATATATTATATTGGGATAGGTTTGCTTAGTTCACAGGTTTAATTGTTATATTGCTATTAAAAATCAATTTTATCTACTTATATTATTTTATTATTATGATATACTGAACAATGATTATTTATTAATTCATTTTTATGAAGTTTTTCAAGTATTGATGTTATTTGACTGTCATAGAGAAGAAAAGTTTTATAAAATTTCATGAATATTCATTTTTAGAAGATGCTCATAATTATTGTCATGTCTTTGAAATGCATATTTTTGTCTACAGAAGAAGTATTCCCAAAGCATTTTGTGTTAAAAAAAAAAAGCCTTAAATTTTTAACTGCAAGTCTAAAAGAGTTGCTGAATGAATAACAAGATGTATGATATTTTAATTATTTACTAAAAATTTTGAGTGAAATATATTCGAAAACCACTTAAGTGAATAATTTTTTTACTTTTTATTTCAGTGTTCCTTGCAATTATAGTAATGATAATTATTTATAAAAACTAATTTGATACATAATTAATTCAACCCAACTAAAGTTTTTCATTGGTGCCCGGTAACTGAAGTAAAATAACTTAGTCATAAATTGTTATAAGAATGCTATTTTTTTTTCATATGTAGGTAAAGCAACTACATTGCTATTTTTTAAATAGGTTCTGATGTTTCAATGTATCTGTTTTATATTAGCCCCCCCCTCCTTTAGAACATGTACCATAAATTTTTATTGCAATCTAATATTTTTTTAAAAGGTTTAAAGGAATAATTTTTAACAGTGTTTTAATTTTTTATCAATTAGAATAGAAATCTTTACTAGATTTAATTTTTTAGAAAGAAAAATTATATAAAAAATTAAAATTAAAATTTTTATTTAAATTTTCATGATTTTAACTTCATTAATTTTGACTTTTAGTAATATATTTTTAAAATTTTTTATCTTTTTTTAATTTGTCATAGTGTTATTGGCAATGTTGTAGATTGCAAATAATATGGGTTGTATTTGATTTCACTTACCTATCTTAAATATTTTTTCAAGTTCATGGTTCTACGAAATTGTCAGACATTAATTATGAGACTTTGATTATATATATTTTTTGTTTGTTGTGTGCTTGAATTTTCCAGAACTTCATTCATTGAAATATGTTGCTTATTTAACTGTACATTATTAAAAATCTATTTTTTATTTCTTGTATATAAAAAAAATTATTAAACAGGAATCATGTCAATTATGGGATTTTCTTCAACAATTAAAGAAAATCCATGATTAAATTTTTGATAAAGTAGTGGAAATGGTTTGTTGGAAATTAAATTATATAGATATAAATAACAAAAATCAAGAAAAATTTGTGTAATTATTAAATTTATATCATTAGAAAATAATTTGTGGATATTAGATCGACCTAAGATAATAGTTTTGGAAGTTCACAGATAAAAAACCCCTGATAAAACCCTCACATTTATTTTGAACCCTCTTCCCTCCAAAATTAATTAGAAATAGAATTCATTAATTAAAAAATAGTGCTTGAAAATGTGAAATTATTCTTTCCAAAGTATGAATTTGCCAACTTAGTAACTCTAGACTTTATGATCTGGCTTGGAGATCATCTATTCACACAGACACACATTCAGTCATCATTAATATTGAATTTGTTGACCATTATGAATATAGCTATTAATTTTAAATGTGCACTAGTACTTTTCTGTTAGCCAGACATCAGCGAAGTTAGCCAAATGCTGATATTGTCTTTGAGAAGTTTGATTTTGACTTGCCGGAGAGAGACCTTAATCTTGTCCTTGAGGGCACTCAGAATTTCTCAGAAGACCCCAAACTATGTTTTAACCCAACTAAATCTATGGTTAGCTTCGTCACAGCCAATAGAAGGCTATATAATTTCTATCCTTTATCTTATTGAATGATCAACCACTGGATACACATCCAAAATATTTGGGTTTCATGTTGGATCCCAAAATACTGGGAAACAAACATATTGATCATCTTGTATGAAGGCAAGAAAACAGCTCAGCATCTTAAGCTGGGCTGATTGGGAAGCTGATGCTAGCCTTCTCAGAAACATGCTTATCTCACTAACCCATTTTGGTGTATGGCATTTCGATTTATTGTTGTTCTTCTAATGCAAATTTTCAGAAACTTGAAAAAGTCCAGCTCAGCACTGCTTGGATCATCACTGATCTAAAAAATACTTCTCCTAAGGATGTAGCGCTTTTCAGGCTAATGCACAGTTCCTTAGGAAACATGCATGCCTAACAAAATATTACAACAAACTTAGCAGTCTAGATTCTCAAAATCATACTTCTGCCTACTTCAAAAACTGGCATAATAATCAGACTCAGGAGAAACAGTATCTTCAGTCAAATGATTTCTTTTAATCTAGTTGATGGTGCCCTGGAACCACATCACCTGATACAATGTTTTGATCTAATGGATGATCTTGATAGTATCTTTTACCATTCTGACTTGCTGGTACATGTGAAAAAACAATGGTTCTCTTGTGTTTCTTTCCCATGGAAACAAGATATGTGTTCTATCTGAAGAAGCGCCTTACGACACTTGACCAATTGGCAAAGTACGAGAGATAATGTTGGAGTGTCAGTATTCAGTAGTTGAATTGGCTTTCCATATTGCATCAGATTCATCTACAGTGCATCCCTTCCCATGCCTATCATGAGGGAAATGAGATTGCAAACTCTTTGGCCAATTCTGGTGCTGGTGACACCTCTGTGTCATCAGCACCTCTCCCCTTTTCGGAGATTTACACGAAAATAAAACAAAAGAATAAGATAGCTTGGATTGTCCCCCTAGAGCACCAATGGTATCAGTATTCTCGTCCTAGGCCGCATTGTCTCATGGCTTTAATAGACAGGAACAAACTATTCTTGCCCGCTTTCAAAGTGGTATCAAATCAATGAAATTTTCCAAAGGATCCAAGAACTTAGAAATTATTACCAACTGTTCTTCTCAGCAGGCCTTGTCTGATCACCTCTTGGCATGCCTGAAGCTCTCCAAACAGGATTCAGCTGATGATCTTTTAACAGTGTTAAATTTTTTTCGGGTGTATGACATCATGGACCTGATCAAGAACTGCTGGCCAATGGGGACATGCAACAACATTTTTAAAAAATCCAAAAATGAGAGTAGACGAATGATATAAAACCCTCTTTGTCTAATATATAAGTTGTGCCAGCTTAGAATCCAGCTGTTGAGTTAGCTACAAGATAATTGCTTTTATCTTATTTTATGTCTTATATATTTCTAAACTTAAAAAAAAATCCCCTATTTTAAGTTTTAATATGATATATAATGAAAGTTAAACCTAACTAATGATAATATTTTAAAAGCTTTTTGTATAAAAATGGGATACTTTTTAAAGCGCGAAGAAAAGTAATAAAAAAATTTGTTCATTTGATTAATTTCATAAAAATGAGATTATCTTCAGCTGACTCATATTTGAAGGGGAAGATTACATGTCATCAATTTGTGCTTTTATGATGTAATTATTTACCTTTTTTTTAATTCTTTAATAAAATCCTTTTTCAAAAATCAGCAAATTTAAATCAAAAAGAGAATCATTAATAAATTCAAAATAAAAGAGAGTGTCAGTAACTAAAAACTTGATGCTTAGTAATGTATGTCACAGAGTTAAAATCTATAAGTAGTTACTTTTTGTACTTATGGTATTATTGTATGCTATTGTCAAAATTAAATATTTAGAAAATCTATCATTTAAGTACTTTATTTGTATAATCAGTTAAAACAGAAAACAGTGAATTTATTTTGAATTTCATTTTACCTCTAAGAAATTATAAAAATGATAAACTTTTTACTGGCTTTTATAAAACTATTATAGAATTTATTTATTTTGAAGTATCAGGATTTTAATGTAAATTTATAATGCCTGATTGTATATTTTGTATTTATTTTTCGTGTATCCTTTTCATTAGATCTCTCAAAAAACAGATTAAGTGAACTTCCTACAGAAATATGTGGTTGTGTATTGCTCGAAGATTTGGATTGCTATAACAATGTCATACGCTCAGTGCCTGATGCTGTCATACAGTTGCAGTCGTTAGCATACATTGATCTCAGGTTGGAGATACTTTAAATTTCTCTTATGCATTTTTTATATAAATGATTCTTTCTTGTAAAGATTTGCATTTTTACCATACCTGCATTTTTATCTGTATTTTTTTTAAAGCTAAACACTTTTTTAAAATTAAAATGGCCTTTTATATGTAAATTATTCTTAATGATTGAAATTTTAAAACAACTCTTAAAATTTTTAGTTACATTAATCTAGCTATTTTATTAAAAGCATTAATTATGTTTCTTTCAGTAGTAAAAAGTTACGTTATTTGATTTGTTTCAAGTTCATTTCAGTGTTTATTTCCTTTTCAGTCGCAATCAACTTACTGTTATACCTGTAGCTTTCTGTCATCTTCCATTACAAGTTTTGAATTTGAGAAATAATAGACTAGTTTCAATTCCAGAGGAAATTTCTGCCATGAAATTCCTCCGAGATCTGGTAAGAGTCTTTTAAATGATTTTAATTTCCTTACTGATCTCAGAATGATATTATTGTAATATTAATATGCTACATGGCATAATCTGTGCCTGATGAAAATAATATTTAAGGATTGGTTATAATTCATTTTGATTGTATGGCAGCTTTATTTTAAATGCATAGTTATACTGTATAAAGATAAATTTAGTAAGAGTTTCTTTTAAAATAGTTTATAAAATAATAACCTACCATCTTCATTAAAAAATAATCTCTTTTGAATTCTGAGTTAATTTACTGCATTTTTTTTAAATTTAAGTTTTTTTAATAAATAAATTAGTATGTTTAAGTAGGTAATTTTATTCTTGAATGTATCTTTTTGCATAGGGAACAAAGTATTAGATTAATTTCTCTTTTTTGTCATTTCTTAATTATTCTTATTATATTAAAAGTCTTAGTCACACAGACTAAGATAGATAGAAAATATTTTTGGACTCCTTCTTTAATTATGAAAACATTAAAAGATTACTAAAAAAAATCACTGAATGTGTGAAAATGGTGTTAACAGAAAGATTAATCTATACTACTATTATAAATGTGAAAGTTTGAATTGATGGATGGAGGATGTTAGTCAATCATGAATGAGTCAACAGTTGAATGAAATTGTATGAAATGTAGTGCAGCGATAGATTATTGTCTAGAATAGAACATAGGCTCCTATTTATCTTGGTTAATTGTGTGGTTAATTTTTTATTAACTTCCTAGCCAAAAATCATCATTCTCCCACAGCCAAATGAGTAAAACTAGTTTATTTTTTCCCATGCTGATGAGATTAGGCTTAATATGTTTTTGACCGATAATTTTAAACGATTCTGTATATTTTCTTAGTGTTTGCTTCATTTAAAATTTAACGTTAATTAATCAGTTTTTCTGATTAATTTTGAATTACTTTGGAATTAAAATAATGGTACTTTTCCGTTAGCTGGGCGCACGCAAAAAATTGCGGTAAAAAATTTGGCGGGATTCTACATTTTTTGGCGATGTTTTGCTTGCATCTGGCTAACGGAAAAGTACCAAAGTAAAACATAAAAAAGGAAATTAAAAATTTACCTTGGGAAAATTTAAATAGTTTCTTAAAGTTTTTTTTTTTTTTTTTTGGTCTCCTGTTTAAAAATTGATGTTTTACTCTTCCTCGATCTTACAAACTGAATGCTCTAAAACTTGTATTTATTAAAAGTGTTGAAATTTTGTTTAATTTTCAATGAATTAAATTCTAATCAAGAGTTTGAAAATCTCTTTTTTTAGAAAATAACTTTCTTAAGGTATAACTACATAAGATATTTACTACAGCAGCATAATGATACGTTTTGATGACGTTTTACATTGTAAGCACACCGCCAGTTCTCATGAATACACATAAAAATTTTCTTGTGTAAGCTTTCATGAGTAAAAGCTAATCTTGTGATTCAAAGAATTCATGAGTAAAATATAATCTTTTAATATATATGAAATATTGTTTGTTTGATTGTTATTTATTATTTTACAGGATGTTAGTTGCAATGAAATAACAATAGTACCACCACAACTGGGTTGTGTGACATCACTGCAACGCCTCAACTTAAAGAGGAATTTGCTTTTAGAAATTCCCATTGGTACGCTTATTCTTTTAGAAAAGTACTGAATTAATGGTTATGAAAATAAGATGCTAAATTTGTTCAATTTTTATTAATACTATTAAAAATGTTTAATAAGTGATTTCTTTTTTAAAAGAAAGTTAAAGTTTTTTTGCTAATAGGTGCTTATATAGTATTATATTTTTGATGCTCTGTTTATTGACTACTCATTTGCTCTTAATGTTTGTTAATTTAATCCGCATCATTCAGCATTAATATATAGAAACTTACCATTCAAAAAGATTTTTTATGATATTGATTTTTTAATTGATGCCGAATAATTAGTAGGGCTGGTCGATGACTGAATTACTTCATCTCTAGTTTGTCTAGATTATGCAATATTTTTCAATATATCACAATCCTCTTAGTATATTCACTTATCAGAACTTTATGAAAAAAGAGGAATTTTAATTTGCTATGTTTTATTAATATGATTAAAAAAATCTGTATTTTTCCTTTCAATAAAATTACTAAAATGTTATATTAAAATCATTTCAGTAGAGTAACATTTTATTGTAGCAGTGTCTGTGTTCCTCATTGTATCCTAATACTTTATTCATTCAATAATGAAGTAATTATTTAAATGTTTCCTTCTCTAAATTTTTTCTCATAAAATTTCAGAGTCATTTAACTTTTATGTGTACGTAAAAGATTTATACCATTCCACATTAAAATAAGTAATTTTGACAAATTTGAAATCTGAAGTTTAATGTCAAGAACAATTAAATCAGACTATAAATAAAATAAAATAAATTTTATTTCAGGAGTAGTAGTGCCAGTCGGTCGTCATATGACTGAGTTTTAGTTAAATGGCAACTCTGCTAAATTATTAAATTAGAATTTAAGCTCAGTTTATTATTAAAATTGATTATTTTCAAAATGTGTACGAATATTAATAAATTTCGAACAAAAACAAATTTTGATTTTTTTTCTCTATATGTTTATAATTGTCATTGCCTGAATGATTAGTGCTGTAACACCCTTTTGCATCTTTATTATTTGAAAATTGCTCTTACTTATTATCAATTTAAAATTGTGTTTTTGTATTTATCTTGCATTCAGTTACCTTTTATTTATTTAGTAATGATATACTAATTATATTTTTTTTCAAAAGGAGTTATCTAATACATAATGAATACAATAATTTTAATTTTTTTAAAAATTTCTATATATAAATGCAACTTATAGTGTATAATTTTTCTCTGGGAGTTTGGCAAATAAATATTTTAAAGTGCTGTTATTTTCTATTTAATTTTATTGTTATTACATCTTTAGAATTTTTATATTTATAAGTTTTTTTTCCAATTTATTTGGAAACCTTTAATAATTTTTCAATTCATATGTTAGTAGTAATATTTTACTCTTTTTCCATCTTTGAAAGAATTTGGCATTCTTTTATACATATTAATAAATTCTGCAATTTTTTCAGAGTTATGCCATTTACGACTGGTGCATCTTGATGTGTCAGCCAATCGTATCTCAGCTATTCCTACTCAGTTACGTTTCATGACTTCTTTACAAGATCTCATCCTTGACCATAATCCTATGACATTCCCTCCAGCTGTTGTGAGCATTGTTATTTGTTCTTTCAAATTGATTGTGTTATTAGATTGTATATTATTCTTGTGATCAATATGAAAACATTTAATGTAAAAACTATAATTTATTGTACTTTTTTCTTACAGCTCTGTAAAAGGGGGCGCATACATGTCTTCAAATTCCTAGAAATCCAAGCCATCAAAGAAGATAAACGAGGCATTGTTTTGGAAACTGAATTCCATAAATTTAGAAGTCCATCTATCCTGTAAGTCTATTAATAGAGAGAAAATATGTTCTGGAAAATAAAAATATTGATACTGTACTGGAGACCATTGCATTCGTATTTGTTATTTTCTCAAATCATTAATTTAAAATTTTACTTTAATGCAAGTTAATGTTTTAGCATTAATTTGCAGAAATGCTATTTGCTAATCTTTTCCTTTTGGATGATACACATGCTACATCTGTAGAATATTTTTGAATGATCAAAGAAACTGAAGTATCAAGCATTTAGAATGTACTCTCCCCCCCTCCCCACCAAATTTTGTATAATTATGTAGATGATTTTATTTGACTGGTTTTTTTCCCCTCCCTTCTTTCTATCTTCTCTTTATCTCTGATGAGATTTAGTTTTAAATGGGAGAATGGGAGATGTTTTAATCATTTCTTTTAAAAAATGCTATTTACTGTATTAGTATTTAACGGTCCCCACTTATAGTTGGTGGAAATTCTTTACATTTTGATATTTTATGTGATTGTCAAAATTTAGATATTGCGATTTTTAAAGAAATCCTACTCTCCATTTTTTAATAATTATTTTTAGTTCAAAGAATTCTGAGCTAAATTGATTGTTCAGTATTAAAATTGCTCAATTATTTAATTTTATGAACACCTTGTATATGCAAAATGTCTGATTTATGTACCTAGCTTTATTTCAGGCAACTATTGAAATTATTTGAATGCAAGAATATAAATGTTTTTATATTTTTTTAAATCATGTGAGAGCATGGTGTTGTGTTGGTTAGGAGGTTTTGATGTCTCCAAAATTTACTTACCAAAAAATATTTCTTGCCTGCAAAAAATATTTCTTGCCTTAAAGTAATACAGGTTAAACAGGTTACCAGTATTGCATTATTATATATATTACTTTTAAAGCAGAAGCATTTTTAAAAGGTTGACTGTTTTTACCAATATTCCTTTATATTACATATGCTTCTGTTAGATACCTTTTAAAGAGATTGACCTGTTTTAACCTGTATTGCTTTATTATTACATATTCTTTTTTGATAGTAGATATGTTTAAAAGGCTAATGAAGAACTGTAACATCATAGCTCTCATTTCATCTCAAAATCAGCCGGCTAGAAAAACTGAAAATAAGTTTTTAAAAATTATCATTATAGAAAGATTAAGTCCAATAGAGAAGTCTTATGATTCTTTCAAACCTGTTTAAATTAGTTAATGACTTAAATTAATTAAGATTAATGACTTAAATATAATGTTGTTGCATGATAATTTAAAATTTACAATCTTAAATTTCATTTTTTTAAATATTCTTTTTTATAATATTACTTTCAGGTCAGATAGCAGATTAACTAACGGCTTTGGTCCCAGTAGTTGCTGTCGCAAGAGCTACACATTTGACTCTGGCTATAGCACATCAGATGGTGATTGCCGATCTCAGGAGTCACAGGATGTATGGCATCTCCCTTCATTTTTTATTGTTTTTTCTATACTCTTATTTGAATCATTTTATTATGAAAAGTTATGCTGCATCGCATCAATTTCTCTCAATATGTTTTTAAAATATTAACTAAGCTAAGAAATGTCAGTTTGTGTTGGGATTTAGCCAATAAAAACTTACTGATTTGCATTGAAAGAATCTTACTGAATGCATTTATTTTCTTTTATTCTATTGTGTGTAAAATAAAATATTTCTATCTTTACTGACAAAGAGCATTTCAATTATTTGATCATATTTGCTATTTTTTATATCTCTCTCCCTCTTTAAATTTTAGCATAGTAAGGGAATTGCTTTATCTTGTTATTATTAATTACTTTTTACTGTAAACTTTTTCATTTTTCCATTAGCTTTTTCAACTTATTTATGTAATAGACTTTTAATAATAATTATTTTTTTTAATAGCTGGGTGGTGGTTTCAAGAAACCATCAGTTGAATCTCCTCGTTGGGAAACTACTGGTAATCTTTCCATTAGAAATCAAAATACAAAGTAAGTATTATTTTTGTACTTTTTTTTGTATACTTACTTATACAAAGCAATGCTTATATTTTTTTGCTAATTTTTCCATCCTTGTGGCATGCTTCTTATTCTAAGAAGAAATTTAATACTATTCCTTTCTTCATGTTCATGAATTAATTTGAAGGCTAATATAGGCTACTGTTACATTTACTTAATAGCATATGCTACAAAATAAATTTGTTTTTTTCCTAACATCTATGAATTTGTATCTTTTTCATGTGTAATACTTAATTTTTCGTTATCCTTTAAAACTAAGCAAATTCTACATTATTTTGCATATGAGCTAAACCCCCTTCCAATTGTATAAAAGTTGCATAAGGATTTCAGATGTTATTATAATGCTGGGGATTGTAAAGACATGAGAGACTAATGTGTTCCAACCTTCATGGAAGGATTTATTGCTTTTGGCCGCCAGATAGCGCAATAGCCAAGTGGAACTGTGGGAAAGATTTGCTCCCAAGAAGAGAGCCAATAGACAAGGAAGGAGCAATCTGTTTGTGTTGACTGTTTAGTTATGAACTCTACTTTCTACTATTAATTGTTGTGTGGAGTAGTTCTTATGTGTGGTGTGCTGTCCTGTGTTGTGACATCCTAGGGGAAAATTAAAAGATGTCCAATATTTATGGTTCTTTTTTTTAATCTTCAGTACAATATTCAGAAGTAAAAAAATGGTGGAAACTAAATTTAAAATATTTTTTATTTATTTATTCTAAACACATTTGCTGACAATTGTTTTGTTTAAGAATGCTATTATTTAATGTTTTTTGGCAAATGCACTAAGTGATATTTATTTTTCTAATTGTGTAGTTTTGTGTACTTATTGTGTTTTAAAATTTTTTGTTTTCTTTATGTTCAGTCTAATATTTATGAGCAAATGCAGTATTCTGTTTTGGATGATTTATCATGAACAATGAAATTGCTGTTATATATATATATAAAACATTTTGACAAATGTTCAAGTCAATTTAACTCCACTATTACTTTTTCCATTGAGAATTCCACCAACAAAAAAAGAATACTGATGTAGGGACTTTGTCAATCATCCATCCTATCTCTGGATAGTTAGGATAAAAAAAAGGTGTGTGGGTTGAACAAGTTGAGTTGCTGTGCGATTGTCCAGAAATCATAAATAAACCTCCATTTGTTAATTCTATTAGGGAGAGGAATGCATTGGAATTCATAATTTTTATCGCAAAAGAACTGATTTGCAAAAAAGAAGAAAAAAAAAGCATTGTTTAGTATATATATATATATAATGATTGAACAAAAACTACCATAAAATGATGAAAAGCTTAAGAAAAGAAACAAATTGCAGATAAAATTAAATGATTTAAAATCAAAAAGGATAAACCCTGAAGAAATGATTTTAAAAATTTAAAAACTTAAAAATGGCATTAAAAAATAGAAATTTTTATGCCTAACAAAATCAAATAATTTTAGAAAAGGGGTTTTAGCAGACTAATCTTAAATAGTAAATTAAGCTGTATTAATGACACACTATATCCTGCTCATTTTCTTAAATATATAAAAAATCGTTCTAGATTTGTATCAATCCCTTGAATTTTCTCCTTTATTATGCCAAGCATAGGTCAAAAGTAAAAAAGTATAAATTTTTTAGGATTAGTAATTTTTTTTTTAAAAAAAATCAAGCTAAAATGTGAATGTGTTTGAGAAGTGAGCATTTGATAGTAATTGATTTGAAAATAACATCTAATAGTTGATGTGCTGTGGTGAAAGTTAAGATTGCTTTCCATGTGAATGTGAAAATCATTTTGAATTATAAACTTTGACCTTAGTACTATTCAAAGTATCACCTTAGTGCTATTCTCTTAAGTATTTTGAAATAGTAGGTAAGAAAGTAATCATTTACATTTTTGTATCTAAAGTATAATTTTCTTGAATTTTTTAAAAAGTACTTGAAAGTTCTAAAACTTTTTTCTTTAATAACATTTTTTTTTTAGAATTTTGCAAAAAATAGAAATATTAAAAGCAACGTAGGTTTGCCTAGTTAATATAAAAAAAGTTTTTATTATATATGGAAAAATGTCAAAGTTGTTACTGTTAATATTTGAGATTATTGTGTGATTATGACAAAAGCATATTGATATAGATATTATTAAATAATCATTAATTTAGAAATGAAAGGATAAGTGTCTGAAACTTTTGTTAATAATAATCGTTCTTCTATTAGAAAGCGGAATCTAAGGGAAGACTTAATTTTTCTCATATTTTAAATTCTTTAATTATTGTTTAGTTATAATTTAATAGCTTTCAACATCTTGAAAGCTTAAAATTTATAATTAAGGATATTCCCAGTTTTAAAAAATTATGCTTTTAAATGTATATTAATAAGTCTACAGAATGTATTAAAAACAGATAAAAATAATTTTAAATATGATTTGTGGTTTAATAATTTTATTTCAAATAAATTAATTTATCAACACATTTCTCTTGTGAATAATAAAAAAAAATGAGTAATTTATTCATATTTATTGACTGAATCAAAATTAATTATAAGAAGAAAAAAATAATAGGAAAGTAAATGTGAGGTAGTATAGTATAAGGTTAATTTTAATGTAAATGATTGACCCTAAATTGCATGTGATGGTTACAATTAATGTTTCAAAATATATTACTACTTGTTTTGCATTTTATATTGAATGGAAAATTATATTATGATTTTTACAGTTTTGAATTAATTTAATTTATTGATATTACTTATTTGCAGTACTTTATTTAATTACATTCCCAGTAATGGAGAGGAGGAAACTCCTGAAGTGCTTTCTGTACAGACTTTCAAAGAATATAAGGAAGCTCTTAAAAAGAAAAGGGAAGCACTAAACATCTACAAGAAAACCGAAGAAAATGGGTTGGTTCTTTTAATTTTTTTTAATATTTAATTGGCAATGATGCTTATGTGCACCAGCAAATCTTCATTAAATATTTAATGTCTTCCACTACCTTACATGAAAATACAATTTTAAGTGAATAAAATTCACAATTAATAAATTATTAAAAATGGCTTTAAAATGTTGAAGATAAAAGCTTATGAAGATTTTTGTTTTTGCTTGAAATATTCATTAGTTTATGAATACATGAGTACCAGTTAATTTGTTAGTTAATTAGTTAATGCAATTAATTTCTGAACAGTGTGAGACATATTATCATAATAGAAAAAGAAAAAAAAAAGGTATAAGTGAACTAAAGAATAATATTTTATGTAATTCATGTGAATAGACGTTTTTATGGATTACTGATTTTATTTTATTATATAAATTCTTGGTCTGATGATTCATATTTTGTAAAATATTCTTGAAACACTGAAATATCAAAAAGGGTTCACCACTTTAAAAGTTTTAAACTGGTTTAATGAAAACATTTAAATCTATTTTCAGTTTTAATCTATTCCAATCCAAATTAAATTAACCAGTTATGTGTGCTTAACGTGTATACAAGTCGGACTAAACCTCTACTGTGGTGCGGTTGGTGTATATACTCGTCATGTAAAATAAAAAATTACCATCCTATAAAAACTCAAAATCACAATAAAATGTAATATGAATATTATTTTGTGATATACTCCCTTTATATTACCAATACGACCGCTATGTATTTCATATGGAGGGGAAATATATTACACATACATAGCTTGAAATTTTGTAAATTATTTCCTTATTTTCTTGTTTATTCTTGCTATCTTCAATTTTTCTTGCTTATGTATTTTATTATTTTTTGACAATTTTCAAGCTCTTAGTAAGAATAATGTATTTAGAAAGGAATTATTAGTCTATTTGACAAATAAAAATGTAATTCTTCCTCATTTTGCATAAAATGTGTAACAGTACCATTTGCTCTGCATTCAACATGTATACACGTCATTGCTTGTTTTTAATTCCTAACCCTGTGGCAATCTTTTGAAACTAAATTCCACAGTTAACTAGTTAAATGATTATGAAAATTCGAATGCTACTATTTCATAAAAATGCACAATTTTAACCATTGCTCTTTAAAGATATACCAGTCAATGCTCCGAGTTATGGTGAATGAAATTATTTATAGATCTAAAGTTGATTTAATTAATGATATTCAAAATGTCATTGTCTTGGTCAGATTTAATTGCAATAAATAGTAGCTTAAAAATTAAAGGTTGGAATGTCTGAAATATTTTACTGAATATGATTCTTTAAAATCAAAGGATGGTATAAAATTCCGATTTAATTCAGAATTATATAATTTATTCAGAATTATATTTATTGACTAAAATGAAGCAAAATATTATTATTATTCAACCTTTAAATCTTTTTAAAATTAAATAAAAATTTAACTTTATGAATTTTTATTGAATAATTCTTCTAGATATTATATATGCTATAAAAAGTATTCTGAAATACTCTTAAGATTTTAGTGTTGAGTAATTCTGTTTTCTGTACTCATATTTTTAAAAAAATCTTATTTGTTTTCAGCTCAATGTTTTTATTTTAATTGAAGTTTAATAATTTCCATTGCAATTTAAAGTTCAAATTTTACAGTAGCTGCATAAATTTAAAAAAGACAATTATACAATGGTCAAAATAGCACAAGACTTCCTTAATAATATGAGTTATATATGAATATCAAACATTATAGCATAAAAATATTTCATTGAAGAAGTTACAAGAGACCAATATCCAGAATTTTAATGAATATTAATTCAGGTGAGCCAAATGGTTGCCAAAGTTGGGTAATGTTGAGTAAAATGAGGAATAGTTTGAAATTCATATCATAAAGAAATAGGAAGATTTTATTGCTAATAAAGAACTTTTTCATAACCAGAAAGATGCAGCTTAATTTTAAAAAAATAAATACTTTTTATCTACAACTATAAATTTTATCAATATATAATATCACAGTTATATATTTGACTTTAGAGGTGTGATAGTTTTTTGTTAATCTATTATGTTTATGATGAACTGTTATGATGTAAGATTATGAACATTTTTTTATCAGTAGCAATTTTTTGATAATATTACCAAAACTTTTTGTGTTGTAACTAATGAACTATAATTTTGCATAACAATTAAAACTTTAAAATATAAATTTTTCATCATTTAATTTTTTTTTTTTAATTTTAAGAGTGGAACTTTCTCCAAAATTACAAGTTTCAAAAACCAAATCAACTGTTGCTGCAAAACAACCCCTTCGCAGAAATGAAGTTCCATCCGTAAGTGCTCTGTTTTCCAAGATACTATGCTTTCTATTTATGTCAAAAGCTTTTCTTTAAAATAGTAATTTTATTTTAAAAAGACTGCTTGCTGTAAAAAATTAATTCTTTAAAATTGATTATTTGAATTTGGTTTTTCAACATTTCATTTTGAAACCTGTATACATTTTAAGAGGTGTGTTAATATTTTCCAATATGGTTATTTTTTTATTTTCATCTTTTGCTTGAGTTTAAGAATTAGGAAAAATAAGATGAACACAATTCTGAGTACACTAAGTGCATTTCTTTACATTAAAATTTGCTCTAATCTCTAAATATATAATTTAATATTTAGAGTATAATAAGTACTATGCCCATCATTTTTCATAGATTTATTGTTTGACTCATTTCCTCATACTGATTACTCATACCAGATTTTATTGTATTATATTTTGTGGCCAGATTAATTAAGAAAACAAAAATAACCAAACAGTTCTAAAATTTGATTATTAAAATTATATTTAGTATATTATTTTTAAATTACTGTTAGATGTATGTTAACAGTATCATGATAATATTCATCTAGTGAGAAGGAAAATCTATTATTTTCTTATTTTAAAATATGTCAATTAATTTTTGAAATGTCAGGTCTTTAAAAATTGTAATTATTAATGTTTAGTTAATATGGAAACTAACTAAACTTTTCAAAATTTTAATTTTATATATTATCCCTTGTTTTGAATGTAATCAATGCTGAAAGGATTTGTCATTAATTTGTATTCACCATCAAAGTAACAGTTTCGTATGATCTTACAGTTTTTTCCTGGAAGCCTTTAAATTTACTTTTTGATATGTTGAACTATGAAAAGTGCTAATACTTACAGTTTTAAAAAAATATATAAATGAATTTTGTATTAGCTGCATTTTAAAAATAGACATTAGAAATGGACAAAGTTAGACTGCTAAGAAGTTTAATTATTTTTGAATTTTGATAGTTAGTTTTCTTAGTTTTTTTCTCTTTAAAATATTTTTATATTTCTTATTAAAATCAATTCTTTTCTTGAATGAATCAATTTTAGGTGGAAGAATCACCCAGAGGAAACAGTAGTCCCCTAGTCAATACTTCTTTAGATAATTTGCCAAAGAATATACATATACCAAACAGTGAAAATGATAAGGTAAGCATAATTAGTCAACAAATTTTATTTGAAAACAAATAATTTCTTTGCATTTTTTTTGTAGATTCTTATCTTATTCCAATTACCTTAAAAAGTAATTATAGTAGCCCTTAAAAAAAAACCCTACATTTTTATACAGGAAATTAGTGGAAACCTTGTGAAAAGGTCTTAAAAATGTAGGAGTGGAAACCCTGTTTTTTTTTTTTTTCATGTATATTAAAAACTATTGTATTTTTATTAAAGTAATTGCTTACAATATCCTTTTTTTATAACATATTAAAACTTGTTTAATTTATTATTTAATTAATTACTAGTTTAATAAGTCTTTGAATTTTGAAAATCTAATATTTTCTAAAATTTTATGATAATGAACTAAACAAAATTTACAGTTATCTGGTTTTAGAAACAGTTGCTTGAATATACTTAAAATTGAGAGATTAATTATTTGTTGTGAATCAAGCAGACAGAGTCTGTATTGAAAACATTATATAATTCCACTTTTGATATTTTTTTAAAGGTGTGCTTTGCTGAGAAGAAGGTTCTCAAATTGGAAGAGATTGGATCCTCTCCTGTAAATAAGGATTCAAATCAAAGCAATTTTGCTTGGCCAAAGAATTGTAAGCAGAAAAAATTTGTACATAAAACACTTTATAAAATTTTCTGTTTATTTTCCATTATTTTGTCATGTTTATTTCTAAATTAATGTATTTGTTATTTTATTTTAATTTATGTTGAATATTTGAATCTATTAAAATGAGTGAAATATTCAATTAGCCGTATTTCTGTGTTTTTTATTATTTTGGTTATAAATAAATGTTTTTTTTTTAATGTTGTGAGAACATGATATTGATTTGTTTTGGAGGTTTTGATGTCTTTGAAATTTACGGCAAAAAATAAAGATTATGGACTACCAGAAATTATCCATTGAAGATTTTTTTTACCTGCTTTTACCATTATTGCAGCATTATTATGTTTGCTTCTTTGCAAGCAGATGCATTTTTGAGTATTTGATCTTCTTTTAGCAGTATAGCTTTATTATTATGTAAGATTCTTCACAACGGATGCGTTTTTAAAGAGTTGGTGTAGAGCTATGACATCATAGCTGTTATTTCATCTCGAAATCAATCAATTTCCATAATTTTGTTAGTCAATTGGAAAATTTTTAAATGAAAGTTTTAAAAAAGATATATAGAGAAGTCTCTATTTGTCTCTTGTGATTGTTTCAAACTGGTTAATGACTGCCTAAGACAAATAATGATTTAAAAAATAATAATGTTCTCCCATGATAACTTGAAATTTGCAATCTTACGTTTCATTTTGTATTGTTGTTATTTTTAGTTAAAATAGTGAAAAAACTTTATTTATAGATTGTTTATGATATTAAAAAAAGACAATGAATCCTAAAGGATTTTATGTTAAATGTTATCTCTATTTCTTATTTGATTTTTTTTGTATCATTTTATAATCCAAAGTTTACTATGTCAAATGTACATCTACATTTGCCACATTTTAAATCCACAATTAAGCAAAAAATGACTTTTTATTTTCTCAAATATGAAGAACAGAGAAAATAATGTAAACATCTGAAAATTCAAACTTGAGATTTTGGAGAAACTTCATGTTTTAAACCTTCATGAATTCAAAAATCGTATCTTTGAAAAATGTCTGTCTGCAACAAAGGTAACTCAAATTTGCTTTAGGTAAGATGGAAAAAATTTTGTGTATGGTCTTTTCACTTAATTTGTAGGTTTCAGTAAAACTATGACCAGAATCTCTCCAAAGGAAATCTGTCTGTATGGCTAATGAATGTGAGTTAACATGATAGCTACAAAATGTAAGAAGCTAAATAGATAAAATTCAGTTCATAGATTTAACATCTACATTGTAAAGACCTATTAAATTTTGAGCTAATAGGGCGTTAATCTTCTTTTGGTTTATACTTTCAGAAACGTGAATGTGATAAAATTTTAAAAAAAGTTAAAAAATATCATATTTATAAGGGATTTTGTGACTACAGTTGTAATTTTATGTTACATTTTTGCTTCAGTCAGTTGTTAAAATTGCGTCCAAAACTCAAATTCAGTTTTCAAATACTATTAATCATATGCCAAGGAATAATTACAAAAAAAAAAAAAAAAAACCACGGTAAGAATGCTAATTTATGTCAGATGTTAATTTTTGTGTATGAATGCTTTGCAAAGTGTACTCTGGGATAATATTTCTATCAGAGAGTATGCATGAAAGTTTTGGAGAAAGTTTTACTATTTTTTATAATCACAGTTTCTAAGAATGGTTTTATGAACATAATTTTTGATGAGAAATATTCTTTGTAGGTAAATGCTTAAAAATTGTAAGTGATATTTAGAAATATTTAAAATTATTGTATTCAGGACAAATATTTATTGCTTCAAACACAATTATGTTTTTATATTCTATGAGTAAAATCAGTGCTTTTTTGGAACAATCATAGTTCATGTTCTTTTTATCTTTGAAAAGGTTTTCCAAGTTTTGTAGACCAAAATTTAAATCATTTTATCTATATGATGTGGAATGACTTTCATTTTTTAAAATATCCCTTTCTGGGATTTAAATGTCTCGGGCATACAATCCTTCTGCTTGCGATTTGACAAGAGATTGCAAAACTCTCTGCACTTCTGTGCATGCAATATTGTTATTTATCCATTGTTTATAGCTAGTAATTCATATGCTGTGATAAAACAGTTAGATTGATACAATTGTTGAAATTATATTTTTGAATGCAACTCACATCAGGCTTACTGAACACTATGACAAAGTGATAAATTGTCCACCGTATTCTTAGTGTAGGAATTTTTATTTAATAAAAGTTTATGGCAGAGAGATTGTTTTTAACCTATAAGAACTATTTTTTGCTGTGATTTGGATTTTCAGTTCATGATTGTGTATGGATTAATATGATCTTTTTTTCAAACTTGTGAAGACTGATTAAATATTTATTATCATGATTTTTATAGCTCTTTCAGTTGTGAAACCTTCCAAATCTAGCTTCACTATGCGTAGGGAGTTAGACAAAGCACGGGAAGAACAGGAATTGATATCTCAACTCAGAGAGGTATTTAATTTTTTTTCTATATAAGTTCAAATGATTTTTATTAGTTAATTTAAATTTAAAGAAATAATTTTTAATATTATCATGTGACTAAAAATATTTTGATTTGATGATATTGAATGGTTAATAATTTAAAAAAGAACAAAATGGCCTGATGGTAAGGCCTTGGCTTTTAACCTTAGGGTTTCAAAATTCAAGACACCTGATTAAATTGAAGAACCATCTTGTAAAAGGAGGTCTGGTCTACATTAAATCTGTTGGGCTCAAACCTCCTCCTGCTGGTGTAATGTGGTTTTGGAGTGGGGGGGGGGTGAGGTCCAGCTCAGGTTTGTCTTTGTCATCTGATGACAGTTCAAAATTATGTGGTCTGACGCAAGATACCCCTTGCATTGTTTTAAAATGGGACATTAATATAGCTAACTAAATTAATAATTTAAAAGCTATCCAATTTCATTGCATATGTGATTGAATGAAAGCAAATAAGTAATGTTATTACATTTCAGATCTTAGAGAGCCGATTGAAGTTGAAGCTTCCTGCTGATCTAGAATCTGCTTTGAATGACGGCGTTTTCCTCTGTCATCTGGCCAACAACATTAGAGCTAATTCTGTGACCTGCATACATGTGCCTTCTCCTACTGTGGTTAGTTTTATTGTGAATGAATCACTATGATTCATTTAGCTATATAATTCTTATGAAGGTTAAAAATAGTAGATTAATTATTGTATTTATCAGTAACTTTAAAACTATCTTGGCTATTAAAGTGCATCTAAATATTTTTATAATGCTTTGTAAATTAAAAAGGTTGGGAGGCTGCACTTGAACAAATGATTTGTTTAAGTTAATTAATAAAGTAGCTGTAATACTGACTTATTTCACATTCCCATTCTAGCTGTTCTAATTATTTTGCCAACTTTAAGTTTAATTTCATTATTCTTTCGGTTTCTGATTTTCCTGTGGTGAATAGAGATGACCTTATATATATATATATATAACTCGCCGCCTTTGTCGACCAGTCAGTTCGCCAGTATTAATGCTCACTAAAATTTTCATTTAATATTTTATGTAGCTTTGTCTCATAACAGGTTTTTCACCAAAATATTTTTAAACCAAACAAATTTTGATAATCATATAATTCATTATAGTATTATTTTCTTCATATATTCTGTTCATTGTACTACTCATCTTTCTGTTTCTATCCGAGCGATGATTGTCCCGGAATTGATATTTTACTTAAATGGTGGAGGGAAAGGTCTAAAATTCTACGTTTTTATAGAATAAGGAGATTCTAATTTTCATAAATGTAAACACACTAAATAAATAAAGACACAATTGGTTTTCAAGAGATGCGGAAGTTTAAAAACAGCTTGGAAAATGCCGCGCACAGAGGAAACAATGGTGACATACACACACCCTTCTTTTCTTTATTTTTCTATTCTTTTTTTCTTCACTACTTTTCTTTCTACAAACCCTTTTTGACCTCTGTTATTCTTTTTTTTCTTTATTTATTATTTTATTATGACTTTATTTTGAGCAGACATAGATTAAATATCCATACAGACTAATAATAAAAGCAACTATTTTCTTTCTCTTTTAAACATCCCGTTATCTATGAATGAAAACCAACTGACTTCGCGTATTTCTTTCTAAGCAAATCATAATTTATTACTTCCTGCTATCTCACTCAGTTGGTGTGGGGGAAGGAAATGAAGAATTTTGGCGGGAAAGTAAGAAAAGTGTCGTTTTAACTATTTTCCTCGTAGTTTTTTCATTTTTTCTCTCCATAAAAACCATCCTCGTGTCTTAACGAAAATATTAAAATAAAAATTAGCCAAATCGGTCGAGCCGTTCTCTAGTTTTGCGCTTAGCAAC
>JAOUZG010002851.1:3444582-3485318 GCA_026289955.1 Argiope argentata | reverse complement strand
ATATATATATATATATATATATATATCTTTTGTTTATATATTTAATTTTTTAAAAAATATATATGTTTATTATTTTATAAAATAAAATGTCTAGAAAAATGCATTTAAGTAAATTTCTAGTAAGTAAGAAATTAAAACTAAGATTATTTAAAATAATTAATATAAAAGTTGAATTAATTATATTGATACAATATGAATAAGGTATTCACAGTTTCATTCTAAATAATTTATTTAGATTATCTCAGTTTTAAAAAATGACAAGAGTAATTAAACACAGTTATTCAAATAAAACTTATTGAATATTTACATGAAATTGAGGGGTTAAAATATTTGTAACCATGACAAAGAAATAACATTTTAAGAGATAAATAGACTAGAGAGATACACAACAGCTGTAGAAAGCTGCTTATTCAAGGTCGTGGGTCACCTTTTTGGAGAATGCGTAGGTAAGGACCGAACTCACAACATTAAGGTTTGTAGCCTAGTAACATAACCACTAGACAAAAGTGACACTCATGTTATGTGGATATTATCTGACTTATGTTAACATCACATTACAATGAATTGAATAACCAAAATATCTAGTGTTAGAGACTGGCCCACAACGGAAGTGATAAATTGTAATTTAGATTCATCTATTGCGATCACAAAATAATCTTGAAATTCTTTTTTGGGAATTTTTTTGTAAGGGTTTTGGTGATAGAAAAAGGTTGTGTTCTATTTTGTTCATTAAACTTGGAAAGGAAAATTTTGCATGTTTCATTTTGATAAATAGAGAGATCAGAAAGAACATAATTTAGCCAGAAAAAAGGTCCAGTTCCTGAAGTATTTTAAAATCTGTAATCTTATCTTTTGTATTCTACTGATTGTCTAGGTTTGGATTGTATATAAATGACTGAGTACCATTTCTGATTTATTTGATAAAGTACTGAAAAGCTATCTTTTTATTTCATCTGAAAGAATTTTATAACCGGCAATTTTCATCAAAACAACATTTAAGAAGACCAAAATCAATTCTGATAGCCACTCAATTGTAAATTTTGAACTGAATTTTTAAAAAATTATTTGTAATTGCACATCTATAAAGAATAAACCAAATATTGCTGCTGCATATTTTGATAAGGTTCTTTGTTCAGAGTTTATATGTTGCATAGATAATAGATTTAAAATTTTTAAATCTGGATTCATTCCAGATTGCTTTGATTTTTTAAAATCTGGAGTCATCCCATTTTGGTTTATTTTGAAGAAAAATATTAAACATAACTATTTAATATTTTATTTTCAAGGCAATAGAAAACCTGTATAAGTGATCAGAGGCACTTTTGGCGAGTGTAACTTTTGTTTTATATTATTTTCCTGGACAAATAGTGAGTTTCCAGTAGTTACATAATTTGTGGATGTTTCCCATAGTATTTTTGAGTTTTTTGAGATATGATCCAGTGAAGATGAGAACAAAAAATGAAGACATCATCAATTAAAATAGAGTTGCCCATTCCTTCATTAAGGGATTTAAAAAAGTCTATCTATGAGCAGATGAAGATAATTAGTGATTAAATGATACCTTAATGAAGACTTTTCTTAATAATTCTAATACTAAAAAATATACTTCTCTTATGAGCTTAAAGTATTCTATTTTGAAGGAATTTTTTGGAATATTACCAGAAATATCTAGTTGAAGACAATTGTTATAACTTGACTACAATCATTTGCTCATTTCAAAATCTAAACATAGCATTGGAATTTATGGGAAATAGACATTGAACATAATTAATGTGAGATCATGCTAAGAAGTCATTCCAGAATAACTTAGTTGAGCCTTGACTTAGTTGAAAAGATGATCTGACATAATAAAAGTGTCCTGAAAAATCCAAAATTCTGCTGTAAAAAAAGTTATGCCATGTAAAAAAAAAAACATAATTATAACATCTGTGATTTTACCAAAAAACCTTTCTGGCACAAAACAAAAAGACTGAAAAAAAATGGGAAAGAAGGAGGTGAAAATCATTCTTTATGAAAAAAAGAAAGAGAAGGGGGGGGGGGTGAGAAAAAGAAAGAAAACCAGTTAAATGGAAAGTTTATTGTAGATACTTGTTTCCAATTTAATCAGAATACTGTTAGATTAGGATTTTTTTTCTGTTTCTTCTACTCAGTTAGCCAGCTTTTTTACCTAAATTAAAAATGGCAGAAAACTTCTTGGAAGAATCTCAACTGTTTTTTCCAATATTTCAAAGATTAGTTTAGATTGCTTTGACATTTTATCATTAATAAGTGGAATAATAGTTTGTTTTGTCATTTAGCTGATAAATTTGATGGTTGTAGAATAAAAATTGCTTGCTTGTTGTTAGGTGATTTTGATATTTTAGATCCATATTTACTGTTCTTTAATGTTTCATTGACAAACTTTCACCACAGCTAGGTGTGCATTTCGACATTAGATATAACTTTGATAACTTGCACATTCTCTATCATGAGATAAACTGCACATGAGTCTGACACACTTTTGCTTTAACGCAAGTTTTTGTCAAGTGGACATAACTTAGCTAGTTACTTGGCATTTTCTCTTGAACAAGTCAATTCTTATTTAATTAAAATAAATATTTCATGTTTGATTTGAAATATTCTATTTAAGAAATTTAAATTTAATTTCATTTAGATAAAATTACTAGTTTCAATTTCAGATTCAACTTTAATAATGAATAAATTGTTATTATGCTCTAGGAATTTAGTAGGGAATCATATTAAGTAAATTAAAATAATCTTTGTTTTACAGCCTAAGTTGACGGTTGCCAAGTGCAGACGGAATGCTGATAACTTTCTGGAGGCTTGTAGGCGTCTGGGAGTGCCAAATGTAAGAGACATTAATTTCTGATATGAAAATATTTATTTTATATATATAAATTCTCATTTAATGAAATGAGCAAATTAAACAGAAAATTTAAATTAATTTTTTTAAAGAAAATATTTTTTTTTATTTATTAACATTTTTTATAACATAATATTATTAAGCTGGAGTTTACTATTGAAATGCATATTTTTATCAGTTTGATAAGATTTTTTTTCTTCCTTTTTTGTCTTTAATATATTTAGTTGCCTGTAAGATAGCTCAATAAAATATATTTACAGGCAGAGACTTATTTATATATTCATCTTCAGCAGGGATGCATAACTTTTTTAGGATTAGGGGCCAAAATACGAAAAGGGATCATGACGAGGGCCAAAACAGCACATGAGTATTAAAACATATTAAAAATGTGAAAACACTGGAGGTTTTTTTTGTGGCCATATGCAGGAATGACATTTATTACTTATTTTACTCATGCACACATTAGTTAATAAGTAAACGAATAAAACACAAACATTGTAGCTGTGTTTAAAATACTTTATTATTTTTTTAAAAAGAAGATTTTTGCTATAAAGGGGGCAAACTTGAAATAGAATAACAGAGGAAAAATTTTGGTAATAATACCAAGAACACAATTTTAATTTTGGAAATTTTTTTAAAATCAAAATTAGTAAAAATTAATAAGATGGCTGGGACTGAATATTTGAAGTTATGGATTTTCTGTTGGGCTTAAGATTGGTTGTGACAAAATGTAGAACAGCAGAAAGGTTTTCACCTGCTATTCAATTTCTTATTTTTGATATGTTTTTGATATAAATTCATTAGTGAGAAAGTTTGCTCACAAATGTAAGTGCTGCTAAAGAAAGTTGCACATGCAGCTACATTTTGCTTTAAGCGCAGGAATTCCTTGGGTAAATGTTTATAAAATTCTAATATCAGTTTTTCTTTGAATTGATTTTTGAAAAAATCAGAATTCTGTAAATTAAGTAAGGCTAACTGCATATTCTCATCCACTAGATTTACATAAACAGAAAATGGAGAAGAAAATACATCAATTTTTGTTTGGCACTTTTCAAAATCTGAAAACCGATAATCAAATGCTTAATGAAAGATTCAAATTGGATCCTCATACTGCATTTTCATGTGTGAAAATTTTTCATGTCCGCGAGCTTCTCCTATACGAAAATTGTACTTGCAGGTAGTCATGAAGGGACCAAGCCAAAAAGCTGCAAAATAAAAAGTAAATAAACTTGAACAACTGAAAATTATTTATTCTGATGTAGATCAGTTTTGTATCAGATTTTTATCCTGTTTACTTGAAAAAGTCTCATTTCATTTTAGATTAGTCTTATTTTATTAACAACATTCACAAGCCAACTTCGAAGGCTACTAAAAAGGCAGGCCAATTTTGGCCCACGAGCCATAGATTATGCATCCCTGATCTTCAGAATATATATGAACAATAGTAATTGCATAAGCTATATCTTACTGTTTAGTTGTTACAAATGTAAACAATTAAGAAGGCTATTTATATGGGCATTAAATTTTGTGCCGTATTTATTATTTATGTGGTAATAGTGAAGATTAGGTGTTTTGGGTGCCAGTCATGAAGATGGGGGGCATGAAAATAAGATTGTAATTTATTTTAGTTTATTATGCAAAGTAAAGGAAAAAAAAAAACCCTTTCTGGATCGCTATTTACAATCATGATTTTGTGTTTGCTATAAAAAATTAATAGAATATTATTATTGCTTTTTTTTTCATGTATTTTGATATTTTTGCTTGCAATGTGAAAGGTCCTTTTTTAAGAATTAAATTGTATTAACTGTAATGACTCTAAATGATAACTAAGTTAATGATAAGTAAGAAACTGTAATGTAAATTTTTGCATGAATTAAAAATTTAAATTTGGAATATTAAAAACCTGAAATAAGAATTCCACATGAACATTTAATTAAAAAAAATATTTACTTTTAAATAATACTGTCACTTTGAGTTACTTTTGTGTTGCATTTTTGAATTATTTGAGAATTTTTTAATCATTTTGCATTTTTTCCAATGTACTAATCTTTTAACAGTAATAAAATAAAAATCATTTTACTCTATTATTTCAATCATTCTCAAAAGATACAATTAGCTG
The DNA here is from genome assembly GCA_026289955.1 of Argiope argentata. Taxonomy (NCBI): domain Eukaryota; kingdom Metazoa; phylum Arthropoda; class Arachnida; order Araneae; family Araneidae; genus Argiope; species Argiope argentata. The sequence continues at coordinate 3,480,336 of JAOUZG010002851.1, read as the reverse complement.
ATTTTTTTAATAAGTACTTATGCTATTGTATAAGATATGTTTCCCTTATTATTGAACATTAAGAATATTTTATTTAATAAATATTTGCTTAAGATTCAGCTAATTTTAACAGTTCTGTCGCATAATCTTTAAAAAATAATTTACTTGAAGGGAAAAGGCTTTAATAAAACATTATTGAGAGCTCAAGTTTTGAAAAAATCTTATGATGAAACAAACAGAATGCTAAATATATTCATAAATTTTTTTATATGCTAAGTAAACTACAACAAATTAAATAATTTTTGGAAATCACTTTTAATATATCAGACTTATTAGATTACAAGAGATTCCTTTTATACTTATCTGCTTATAAATTATCTATTCTTATTGATGTAGAAATTTCTTTTGTTAATTGTGATTTTATCAGCAAAAAAGGAAAAAACGGTAAAATCCAAATAAGGTAATTAGACTTACCTTATATTCCATGACTACAATTATAGATGAATAATATTGGAATCTTGCCAAGAATTATTAGATATGGTTTCTTATTTTATTCTCCAAATTAATCTAAGTGCTTTGAATTGTGTTATTGTTATATTTTTTTCTTTATACTTTCTTTACACTTTCAAATTCTCTATTTCATCAATTTTAATCAAACTTTCAATTGGGGAATCAATTACTCTTAATTCTTTGCCTTTTTCTTTGAAAAGTTTGACAAATTCTTCTAGCTCTTTGACATTCACATCAGGCTTTAAAATGTCCCTTTCAATTTTATTTATTTGTTTTGTCACTACACCTTTTAAACAACCACATTTACATCTTAATTTATTTAGCTCTTTTTCAGATGATTTTAATGATAAATTTATTATTATAGTAAAGGTATCATAAAGGATGGTTGATATATATCATATATCAACCATCAATTTTTTAAATTATCAATATGTCCGAAAGTCAGTATTTATCTTTCGTATTCAACATACAAAATATCTTAAGTTTACTCTTGCACAGATAAATCAAAGTGTTCATATATACTTATTACTCTTGAGTAGCAGTCCCTATTCTGGTGCCAGATGGTATTTTATTAGCAAAAATTGAAGAAAAAATCTAATTCAAATATGGTAATTAGGTTTGTCTTACATTCAAGGACCGCTACTATAGATGAGTAATAATATCATATTTGCACAAATAATGTACATTCTTTGAGATGAAATATTTATTCACACTTCACACACATAAAATAAGCACAAAAACATTTAGAATTAAAGGTATCTTAATTTCCAGTCTACAATCTAACCCAGAGACCATGTATTGGTGTTTTCAGTTGTAAGTCTGGATATCAAACAACTGAGAACAGTGGCGCTTCTATCAGATTCCTATGTCCAAGATGGAAATAGTTTGTGACAATGAGAAACAAACAAACAACAAAAAAAAAACCCGTCTTTAAGAATAAAACTAACATAGTTATATTCTATAATCATACTTGGCTATTCTGTTCAATATTGACTAGTTAAAATAACTGTAATTTGTTAGTGTTATCCTCTTTCTCATCGTTTTGCCCCTCTGTACATAAAAGGTTTCTATTGGTCTTTCAGATAGTTTCAATAAAAGGAGAAATTGATACATTAAAAAAAAATTTTTTTTTAATAAATCAGAATTTTTTTTAAAGTTATTTTTATTGATCCGTTGATTATTTCTTTCAACAAATTGTGTTTGCTTGTCATTATCTAATGAAAAAATAAAAATGAAATGAGCTGTACATTAATTGCAAATTTTGAAACTTCATCTTTGTTGGCTATCCCACTTCTGCTTCTCTAAATTTTGTATTAGGAAATAATCATGAATAAGTTTGGGTGAAGAAATTTTCTCCCTAATTCATTTTTGTTTGTTCTTTCTTCTTTTTTAAATGTGGGAACTATTCAATTGTTCTTTATTTGCTTCCATTTGCTTTACATGATGAAATTTTATTTTAATACTTAAGTCCAGTTTGTTTTCTAATGTCATTTGACATACTGTTTATAGTGCTTTGTTTTTGATTTCTGATTTTTTTACAAAATAAATTTATAGATTTATTGATATAATAGCTCGATAAGTGGATTTGCATTTAAAATTAAACAAGAAATAGAATAAAAAATTATTTAAGGCTTTTTAGGTATTCTATAATATTATTTAGAACTAAATCTTATACTATAATACGAGGAATGGTTGTCAAGCCGAAAATCGCCTCAGAATTAATAAACTCCGGTAAACTTGGGGGTCTGGGGTTTTTGGCCACGAGGAATCGATTGGCGCCGGTTTTGAAGCGCTACGGTTGAGCAGTTCGGAGTTACAGATAGGATATTTTCAAACTTTATTAGTTCGCCATAATGGCTACTTAAATTTTCAAGTGGTAACGTGCTGCCATCTATAGCCAATATGCCACCAAATTTGTCAAAAATATTGAACTTCAACACACTTCAATCTTTACACTGCTCACTTTGTACCATTTCTTTAATTGTATAATTTTTTGTTATCAATTACATTTTATTTCCTATGACTTTTCAAACTTTACCTTTGTATAGAATAGTTCCTTTACCAAACTCTAACTTTGTTTAGAATAGTTTACAATGGTGCACTTTGACTGGTTATCTTTTCACCAATGGTTTCACAAATTTTCTTATGGCATGTATTGTTTTGATAAATCACAATTGAAAATTTAAATATTCGAGTTAGCTTCAATACCTGTTTTCTCCGAGCGGAGCTCGGTCACCCGCTGGTAAAGGGAAATATAAACTTGAGTCTGAGCAATCTATACTAAAAACTAATTAAATCACTAACTAATAAAATTAAACTAATTAAATCATTTTTGTAAAGAAAAAAATTTTTTTTGAAAAAATTAATTTTTTTGTTGTTATACACATTGTTTTATTGAAGAAGTATTCAGAATTATTACATTTTTCTAAAAAAATAAGCATAATTTTTTTCGACATTGTTTCTGGCCTTAGAAATAAAATCTTTTGAGCAAATGTGTAACTAGTTTCTTAAAAAACTTTAGAAAGCTTTAAAAGAAATGAAGATTTACATGACTTCTTTTTTTTAGTGTTTTATGTTTTTTTATACTTTTATTATTAAACATCAAAATAGGCCCTTCACTGAGTATTTAGACTGTGGTAAACTTAAATTTTTAGTTGTGGGTTTTAGTGGAGTTTTTAAGTTTTTTGTGTTTGTCCAAAGCTGTTTTCTAATTTTTAATGTTCTTGCCTTATTTCAGGCAGAACTGCAGTCTTGGGCAGAAGCCTTTCTCCACTCCAAAGAAATCTTACACACCAAAGATACTTCTAATTCTGCTACTGAAGTCATTTTTAGCTGTTTTTTGCTTGCCATATTTGTTGGCACTGCTATTTTCCTATATGAATTTCCTGATCTGGAATGATATATTGTTTGTGCTTGCAACTATTTTTTTATGCCTAGATGTTATTGAATCAAACATATTGTGCTCATTATAAAAAGCTATTTACATTAAATGTACCTAAGTTATATATATACATATACACAGTCAATCTACTTATTTAATAAACAAAAGAAAATTTGTCTTGTCTTTTTTTGGTCTCAATTTTTTTTTATCAATGCATTTATCAGAAATGTTGCTATAAAGTAATTTTTTTATAATGCCGCATACTTATATAATAATGATTTATTATAAAAATTAAGTATTAAAATTTAAAGCTGAAAATACTACTTTTGAACATTAAAATGAATTTGTTCCGTGAATATAAAATTGAATATCTGTGATTTAATAATATTTGGTCCGTGAATATAAAATTGAAAACTCCTATTTCATTGTAGCTTCTAGCCATGCTTTTAATTGAGTGACTATTTGAAGGATTTATCATTTTCTAGAAATAAATATTTTTGGAGGCAGAATCTTTTCTTTTTTTCATTGAAAATTTAAAAGTGGATAAAGATTTTAAAAAGATAATTTCATTTTATTTGAAAACTTATTCAAGACGAATAGTTATATATTCTATGGAATTTTCTCCATAATTTTTTTATTTTAAATCAGCTGCTGTTGTAATTTTGCTATTTGATATGTTGGTGAATTTTTTATGATTTGTTTTAGGAAAATTTAAGGTCATTAATGAAATAACTATCATAATTTTCAAAAAGCTTTACTCTTATTAAGCTTAATACTAATGTAATTGCCCTTTATTATTTGTTTTCTTATTTTTCTTTTGCCTGCTGTATTAATTTATCATGTACCTAGCTATTTATTTAAATTATTGTAAGACTTTAAAAAACTAATTAGTATTATAAAGCATACTTATAATTTGATGTCTTCAATATAACTAGCGTTCTACAGTATATTTTTAATTTTAAAACATCTAGCTGTCATTTTATTGCACACATTACCTCTAATAATATTAAATATAAAACTATCCTTTCTCTCTCTCTCTCTTGTCAGTTACAAATAAAAAGCCAAATTTGGCCATCCCGATATTTCAGATTTTCTCAATTGAGCCAAATATTTGCATTATAATTACAAAAATAAATAAATAAATTTTATGTATAACGAAATTTGTTATGGAATATAAATGAAATGAAAAATTTGTATACAAAAATTATATAGAATTTCTTCTATGCATGGTTTATACATAGTTCTTTTGGGTTCATCATCAGAATCAGCAGTAGATTGAATAATTATCTTCCGCGTAATTTTGTTAGGCTTTTAACTGGTTGATAAAAACGATAGTGGCATTGAGGCAGTCATGGCTAGCTGTGAAATCTTATGTACATCACTATTAAGTATTTCTAAAGTAACCTTTGATTGTCCTGTGGCCTTAGAATTTCATCTACAATTTTTCCTTAGCCGAAGCGTTATATGCCAAGAGGTTTTTATTTTATCACTAGCCACCTTTGGCGACCAGTCGGTTCGCCAGTATTAATTCTCGCTAATATTTTATGTAGCTGTGTCTCATAACAGGTTTTTCGCCAAAACATTTTTAAACCAAACAAATTTTGATAATAAAATAATTCAATTATAGTATTATTTATTATTATTTTCTTCAGATGATCTGTTTACTGTATTACTCATCTTTCTCTTTCTATCCGAGCAATGATGGTCCCGGAATTGATATTTTACTTAAATGTTGGTGGGAAAGGTCTAAAATTCTGTTTTTATAGAATAATGAGATTCAAATTTTCATAAATGTAAACACACTAAACAAATAAAGACACAATTGATTTTCAAGAGGTGCAAAAGCTTAAAAACAGCTTGGAAAATGCCTCGCACAGACGAAATAATGGTAACACACACACCCTTCTTTTCTTTTTTATCCTTTTTTTTTCTTCACTACTTTTCTTTCTATAAACCCCTTTTTTAGCTTTGTTATTACTTTTTTTCTTCCTTGCCCAGACTTTATTTTGTGCAGGCATAGATTAAATATTCATACCAACTAATAAAAAAAACAACTATTTTCTTTCTTTTTTAAACATCCCGTTAACTACGAATGAAAACCAACTGACTTCGCGTATCTCTTTCTAAATAAATATTTTCCACGCAGTTTTTTCATTTTTTCTCTCCATAAGAACCATCCTCGTGTCTTAACGAAAATATTAAAATAAAAATTAGCCGAATTGGTCTGAAAGCTATTCTTTGATGCAAATATTTTTAATTTAAGTGTAAAACAGCTCAAGATATTTTGTTAATTTTTGAATTGAAAAACGTTGGATGCTATCAAAAGTTAGTTTTTGCAATGATTTATTTTTTTACAATGATTAATTCCATTAAGACTGAGTACAGACATTTTAAACTTAAAATTATAATAAATATAGACATGTATTAACTATAACAGTTGTTTTCATTATTAATATATTTACCATCACTTTTAAACAGCATATGCAAGTTAAGTAATTAATCACTTCAGTATATGTCCATCATTGTTCTTTTCTTGCATTTGCATTCGATTTTAGTGTGGACACTAAACATTGAGCATCTGCAACTTGCATTTAATTAAATGTTATATAAGGAAGGCCGGGCATTTATAGTTCCTTTAATTTTTTAGAAATTACATTGTTTGAAATGCTGATTGAAATAATTGTTCTAAATCTAAATTTGTATGTAAATTGTCTTTTGGAAATAGCTAATTTTCTTGCTCGCATTTCATTTCAATATTTTTATATTATTTAGGGGTGGAAATTATTCTGAATATTCTAAAGGATATTATACTTGAATTTGAGGTGCATTCTCTTAATAAATAAAAGAGCTTGCGAATTTGGATTGGAAAATTAGATATATAAACATGAAATCTTTTTTGTTGAAAAAATAAATAAATTACACCTGGTTTCTTAACTCTTACATGGAGAAGGCAGATGTTGGAAAATTAGTCAATTAAATATGATATATAGAACATTGAAAAGTTTTAAAAATAAATGTTAACTTGCTTATTATAACAATAATTCTCTGATTTTGAAAAATGCAAATAAATCCTTTTTCAAATAAAAAGCTCTTTTAAAATTAAATATTTTTAGCTCTTTGATATTAGAATTATATATAAATGATTTTTTATAGTTAAATTTCCTAAGTATTAATTTAAGACAAATTATTATTTTTTTCCTTTCCAATTTAGTTAATTTTTAAACTTTTTGTTGGAATTATATAGCTACATCCAATTTAACTTTCTACTACACAAAAATAATGAATTTTTGAGTTAAAAATATTTTTGTTTCACAGATTAAACAAAAAAGGTTGAGATACAAAATAATTAAAAAGATTTTATAATATTGAACAATTTGAGTCTTCATAGGGACTATTCACTGTAAGTGTTATATTTTGAATTATAAACAGATGAAATTAACACCTGAAATTGTGCCCTGGTCTAAATAACTTCTTTTTATAATCATAAAAAAGTTAAAACTCCTGAGGACAAACTGATTTTGCATCAGGCCTAAAAGAATACATTATCCTGAATGAAAAAGATCCCAAATTTGTGATTGTCTTCATATTAACCTCTTAGCTTCTGATGGAATCCAAATAATTCAAGAACCAATTTCCTTTATTAAGTTAAAACAAAATACAATAAGTAATAATTAAACCTAAACAGAAGTGTACCTTATTTTATAAGAAATAGGTAAGAGGAAGAACTGACAACAAAAATAGAAGGGGAAAAAAGTAGCAAGTAATACTTTATTTGCTTTCATTTGTGTTTAAGTTCTGTCTTTACTCTTTTAGACATGGATACCTCTATATATATCTGTTAGGTTAAGAGTTTTTGACTTTATTTTCAAATACTGTTTTCTTGTTAAAAATGATTCTTTAATGTACTTTAAAAAAATCAAAATATATTTATAAGTGTTTACTGAGTCAAGCTCTGTGGTATGTAGAAAATTCTCCAATTAATTAGTTGTCCTGAATAAAAATCATTCTTCCAAATTTTTTTATATGTATTTGAATCTACTTTGGGATAATATTTCTGCGCTAATAGTAACATTTTCTCCCCCCCCCCCCCCCAAACTAATAACCTAAGAAGGGTTTAAAAAATTATTTGTCTGCAATTAAAATGTTCCCACTCTATTTTAAATGTTCAGCATTTTAGAGATTATTGAATTCTGGCTTACAAATATTTGCTATATGTAAAAAGTTTTTGTTTGTAAGCTAAAAATTATTTAAGAAAAGAAACAAATAGATAGTGTGAAATAAGGATGAAATAAAATGCTACTTATTTTTTTGGTAATAACTATCTAGAAAACTATTAACATACAAATGTAACATACACAATAGTAAGTAGTTTAATTATAGAATTTACAGTTTTTATATGTATTTTGATGTGTATATGCATTTTATATTTCTTCTTTACCTGCTGTATTCTTTTCACTGCCTATTTTTTAAAAACTAATATAATCATTGTTTAATTCTATCTTTAAAAAACATGAAAATTTGAATATTGGGAACTAGATTCTCAGTAACAAGATTTAAATGAACTAAAAGTACTCATATCTATTGATTTTGTATAAAACTTTCATAATGAATCTATATTGTTTATCAGTATACAACTCTCTGAGTGAAATAAGATTACTACAGAATGGTAATTGTTGATTTTTTTTCAAAGTTCTTGTATGACCTATTAGTTTCCCAGTTGCAGAATTGCTTATTTTACTTTCAATCCCAAACTCTTGCTTATTCTAATACTTTTAATACCTCTTTCACCTCAAATAAAGGAATATATCTTTGTAATATTTGACTCAATTTTCCATATTCCTGCTTATCATAAAATATTCCTATTGATTGGAATCAGTAGTCCTCAACTTAATTGATATGAATGACCTTAAAAAAACCCTGATATTATTGGATATCTAAATAAAATTTTATAGACTTTCAAGTAAAATTCCATATATTTTGTTAAATATATATAATATAATATTGATGTGTACAATATCCAGCAAATATACATATATATATTTAAAAATTAGTTTCTTTAATAGGAATTTGTCTGCATTGATTTAATATTAATAATTCTCTCCTTTCAGGATCTTCTGTGCTCACCACAGGATATTTTAGGGGAACAAGGAGGTTTGGTGCGAATTGCTATAACAGTTCAAGAACTCACCACACAAAGCAACAAAACTTAGCCAGACACTTTTATACTAGTCTCTATTCAATTGACTTGCACATATATTTTGTTTTGTAGCAAAAGTTTCTACAGGATCTGCACAAATAGATCTATTATGACCTCAGTGAACATCTCAAGCAAATTTTTCATTGATGGAAATGTTCTTTACATCCTGTGACTTTTGTGACCAACATCATCTAGTTTTACTGAGATGCTTTTTGTGTATGACTATTCTTGAGTAACTGTTATTTTCTTTGTGTTGAATTTTCATATAACATGCATTTGAACTTTAAAACTGCACACACACACACACACAAACAAAAATCATTAAAGTAATCTAGTCATCTGGTAATTAGCTTCTGCTCAAATGTACAAAATGTAAACCCAAAATATTATTTCATATGATTATGCTGTAAATATCATTAGTAAGGTTGTTTGTAAATTTTGCCATGCTTGACAGAGTTATTGCTTTTAGGATAATTCACAGGATTTCTACTTGATTGAATTCATTATTTATTTTACAGATAAGTTGCAAGAGCATTTTATTTTACATGTTTTATTTTTTAAAAAAAGAATGTGCTTTAATTCTGCATTTTATACTTTAACTTTGCTTACCACTTTACAGAAAATTAAGTAAGCTGTTTTTTTTTAAATATAAAAAAGTAAATTCTATGAATAGGATTTATTTACATATTAGAAAAAATATTGCAAATAGAATGTAGTTTCCTAGTCGGAGAAGCAAAAATAATCTTATGATCAGGTTTGCTGATTGGAGAAGTGTTTTCACCTTGTGAATATTATTTATTCCTTCAGATGTGAGATTAGAAATCCTGTAGTAAATGCTGTATATTCATTTTCTAATTGATCTCTATTATAAAAACATGATTCATCATTTTATTTTGATACATAAATTTGTATATCTTATTTATGTTTTATGAGCATTTTTGTATATAAGCTTGTTTCGTTAATGTTTTTTCAATTTAGTATTGCAATATGTTGTATTTAAAAGAGGATAATCATATTATCATGCCATTTAATTCTTTATATTCCAGATAAGAAAGCAAATTTCACACAATTTTAATGGAGCTTTATATCAAATCCAGAATTCCTGGACTTTTAAACAGTGTTGAGGGGATACACGACTTTATATATAAGTAAATTTGATTAAGAATTTTTTTTCAGTATAAGGTTTTTGCATTTTATATTTAACAATATCATATTTTTAACATTCTTTTACCAATTCTTTATTTCTTAGAAGTACTTAAAAAATCTGCTTTATGCTTTCCCTTATCCCCTTTCTAAAAATTTGGTCTTGTATGCATAATATATATGATAATAAAAGCAATAGTGTCTATACTATTATTCTTTCTTTATTTGGCTATAAAAACTTCCAGGATCTTTTAACACATGTTATGATCAGGAATGCTTTTGCATAATGTTGCATTTTATTAATGTTATCAGCTAAAATTAATCATTTCTAGATTTATTTTTGGTATTCACTTGTATCATATAAACAATTTTTATTACCTCTTTATAATGCATTCTACCAGATTTCTAATTTATGACTAATTATTAAATAACTTGATAATTTTTGAATTGTGGAAGATATACAAAAATAAAGTTAGTACTTTTAGTTGAAATTTATTTTTAATTCGTTGTTTTCTAATCATGTTGGTTTAAGTATATTGTAATATCTAAGGTATACTTCCTTTATTTTATTAATAAATTTAAAGTGGATGAGACTATTGATATATTTTCACAATTAACACATTCTTTGCTATGTTGGATATACAATTATTTGATGTAATTATACATTTTTATAAGAGTATCTTTTTAAAATCATGATGTATTAATATCATTATTAGCTGTAACCAATATTAATATAAAGGATATTTTTATTATTCACTGAATATAATTGTATAAAATAATCAGTCATTTAATTACGTGCAATTTTTTGTAATTGGATGTATAAAAATATAATTTTAAAATAGATATCAAAATATCTTAAGGTCAAGAAAATAGCTAAAGAATTTGATTTTTAAGAAAAAGTATATTTTGTAGTAAAATCTAAATCATTCATAATCAAGATTTTAAAAAATCAATTTTGCATCTTTCTTAATAAAAGCATTCTTTTTCCATGTTTGGGTATTGCACCTGTGTTAGTACCCTTAATTTAAGGAGCTGTACATTTCTTTATTTACTAATGTCCATCACCATCAATGAATGTGCCAATAACAACTCATCTAGCCATTTACCCTTCTGAATAAGAGAACTTTTTCTTCATTTGAGGTTTCTCAAGGTTAAGTGTGTTAAACTTTTAAAATAATTAAATGTCTTGATCAATTTATTATTTTATTTGATGAATAAAAAAATTATAATTTTACATCTCAAAAGATTGACATTTAAACAAAGCAATAATTAAAGCACCCAGTTAAAAGAAATATTCATTCATTTTTTTAAAAAACTAAACTAAGTTGATGAATTATTAAATATTTACTGAAGATGACGACAGCCACTAAGATATATCTAAATAGAGTATCAGCTTTTGGCATATCTTAGCATTAACTTTTGATAGTACAGAATTAGATTATTTCATCTGCGAAATATATATTATCATTGCAATGCTACAGTACTTCAAATTAGAATGAGAGTAAAAACATACTTTTATTGAATACTCAAAACTCCAAATCAATATGGTAACAGATCAGTCACTGAACATTAATCAATTATACATAATTATTTTGAATATTATGATTACTTTATGTGAAATATGCTATACTGATTTTTATTAAATGGAAGATTAAAAGAATATTGTCCCATATGCATTTAGTGTATTTTGCACACACATATATATATTCCAGTGATTGATAAATTTATTTTAAATTTGCTTAAAAGCAAATCAAATAATTTTTTCTGTTTTCATATATGTTCAAAAATTAAATTATCTAACAGTATTTATGAAATTTCAAATGTTGCAGATTTGGGAGTGAAACCACCGATTTGTAGTTAAAAAAAAGTATTATGTAGTGTCTTTTATTTAAAGAATAATTAATTTTGTTTCGTGCATACAGTTACAACCTTATAACAAAATATTTTTTCTTTCCAGTATTGTTTTTTAGTGAAACACTCAATTTATAGTTAATTGTAATGTTATAAAATAATTTTTTTTATCCAGTTTAATTATATTTACCTTAATGTCATTTTTAGTAACATTTTTTGTTGAACTTAATGGTTTATTGTTGTATTATAATCTTTTACACCTGTATTAATTTTTTTATATTTTATAAAAACTTCCATTTAAATTTTTAGCACATGACCTATATCTCTGTGATTTTTTTATATTCTTTTCTTCTATGTTTTATACAACTGCTCTTGCTATTTTGCTACAAATTGATTCACTCTTACATTTTATACTTGGTTATTCTGTATATTTTGTTGTGAAAAATTAATCTACATTGATTGACTTCTTCTTTTTATTAGGAAAAGGTCTATCAAATTTAATTTTTACCCAAAGTTATTATTATTAATATGATTGATTCTCTGATTAGATGTATGTGATGTTAGACTGTACTTATTATTTATTTTGTTCTAAGATTGAAAATGAGTACTTAATTTTGGAAAAAGAAACATTACTAATTTATTTTATGCTAGCCACAGTAATATATTTCTATATTTTAAAATGTTTTTTTTATACGTCAAAAGTATATTTAATCTGTTTCAATATTGTTTAAAAGAATAGTGTTGTGTAACTTGTATGTTTTAACAAGGTGCTCAACAAAACATGTAAATGAAATTTTTTAATACTGAATAATAAATGTATATTATAATGATATTGGTTTGTAGAAATATTAAAATTGTCATTTTCTCTTTTTAGGTTCAAAATACTCTATTTTTTTAAAATACTTTTTATAGTTATCTTCAGAATTAAATATAAATTATATTTTACCAGAATACTACTAATTTATATTTATAATTTTTTATCATGGAATCATCATTTTTCTCCACTGATTTTTGTAAAAAATATCAAGAAACTATATACAGATTTTTTCTTCTGGAGATAACATTATTAAATTAAGCATTTAAACAATTCTTAAGAATATTGGAGACAAGAAATTTGAATATCTACCAAAAGATTCTTTATTGAAGAGGAACTATGCTACTATTGTGATTATTTTTTTAAATTTTTATTATTGCAACATAATTTTGCTTTTATTTTTTTAATAGTTATAAATTAACGTAGGTTTGATTCAATCAGTTGCCTCATGTAATATTGAAAATTGATTTTTGTAAAGATTAATTCATAGCTTGGATACTAAAATTTTTTTTGAATCATAATTCTTTGAGCTAACATAATTTTCAATATGCTTTCCATAACAATACAAATATGAAACTTTTCATCAATTTAACTCTCTGCCTCTTCTATATATAAGAGAAAGGATGCAGGCATTTGACATATTTCAATAATCAACAAATATTTTATTCTAATTACAGTTATTAATAATATTCATTTTAATTAACAAAAGAATTTATTAAAAATAAATTATAAATTTCTCTATAGCATCCGGGAAAAAGCCATAGTTATCGTCAAAATTTTTAATAAAAACATATAAATGGAGAAAAAGTATCCTGCATATACCTCAGAAAAAAAAAAGCTTAATCATACTTAGAAACTTTAAAATAAATCATTTTATATATGAGCACTTTTTTAAAAATAGATTTATGACTAATTTAGTTTTCCATTTCAAAAACAGTTGATTTTCTTGCAAGTGATATTACCATGATATAGAACAAATGCAATCTGATAGCAGAGTGGTAAATTTTGAATTTTTGATTCTTTTCACAGACAAAACCAAAATGAAAACTTCTGTATTTTAAAATCCTTTATTATACAACCAGTCTTTAATTATATCTACATGACGACCTCTAACATTTACAAAACAGCACATTTCATTTACATGCGATTCTACTTCTTCACCCAATTTGTCTCGCAAAAAATTTTTAAGATCCACTTCAAATGCCTAAAAAGAGAGTTGGAAAAAAAAAAATAGTAATTTAATATGTACATTGAATGTCTTTATTACTAAAAAGTAGGACATTATGTTTGAAGAAAAATAACATTGCAAAAAAGTAAAATCAAATTTAAACCTTAATATAATAGCTTTACTGTATAAAAAGTATGTCTATATATTTATATAAAACAATAACACTCGAGTCATAACTACACAAAAATACTATCGGAACATTACTTTAACTGTTTATAAATTTAAGTTTCATGCATTTTATTGCTTATACATTTTATGAATTTCTAAATATCGGTAAAACTATTTTGATACAAAAACACAAAAGCTCAATTTGAGAAGTTTCTTATATAAACTGGTTCTATTTTATTTAACAGCACTGAGTTTGCATTAAATAACATTTTAATTAGTTATAACTACAAGTTCAAAAACCATTTCCAGAAAATAATAATATGGATGCCCACTAAAATTTAGAATCAGTGTCTATAAAACTACTGTGTACGTTTATTAAAATACTTAATTTATGATTAAATATTCTATATAGTCCTAATATGGAATGTTAAATAATTGAAAACCTAAGTTTTTAAATGTGATTAATGACATTGCATTTTCAATTTAATTAATATTTAGAGCAAACACTTAAGTATTTAAAAGCAGAATAATCAATATTTCAAATTCAATAGTAAGCATACAAATAACAGGATATTTTTATACCCAGATGTCTCCTTGAATTTTCTTCACTTGTGTTACACGCACCCTGTCTTTGTATACATGATCTTCATACACAGGAAGCATATGATTCCTAGTTCTCTCAACAAAGTATGGCAAATCTGGCAAAGTTTCTAGAGAGAGAATGGGAAGAATAAGCAATGCAAAGAAGTACAGAAGAGACACACACAAGAAAACAGAAGTACTTGTTTCAATGCATTTGGTAAAGAAATTTTATTCAAAAAAGTGAAATTACTGTTAAAAGTGTTTAATGTTTTTGTCATGATAAATATGATAAGACTAGTTTTTAAAAAAAGCATTCATTTAAAACAAGGCATTCTGAATAATTTTTACTCTCTGAAATGTTTGAAAGTAGCCATAATGAAATTACAAAGGGAAAAGAAAGTTAACATTTATTACTACATAAAAAATATATAAAGTCGAAAGTATTGCTTTCATATGACATCTAAAATATGTAACATATCCTTCATCTTTTAAAAAGTGCTGCATATTTTTCAGAAAATACATAGCTAATGAGTTTTTTATCATAGTTATGAGTTTTTATTATGTGAGAACATGATGTTTTGGCTATGAGATTTTGATGTCTGAAATGTACAGGCAAAAAATGCTTTTATCAGTATTGCATTATTATTACAGATGCATTTTTAAAAGGTTGACCTGCTTTTACCAATATTGCATTATTATTATGCATGCTTCTATGACAGTATATGTGTTTTTAAAACGCTAATGAAGAGCTATGACATCATAACTGTTATTTTATCTCAAAATCGGACAAGCTGTAAAACTTTGCCAGCTAGAAAAATTGTAAATAAAAGTTTAAAAAATTATCATTATATTTATATATAGAGGGAAAGAAGTATAGAGACTGATGGAGAAGTGTTGTAATTGTTTTAAATTGATAAAAGGTTGATTGATTGATTTTGAGCAATAAAAATAGAAAATGTTTCCAATTTAAATTATTTGGAAAACTTTACAACATATCTCTTTAACTACTCATTTTTTAAATTTTTTTAAAAAAATATTATTGCTTATAAGCCTTGTATATTAATTATGATTTTCAAAATGCAAATTTATATTTAATAGATAAAATGAATCCTTAGCTGAATTTACAAACAGTGATGAATTGGAAAGAACTTTGAAGCAAATCATTATTAGTATATTTCTATATTTAATTATTCAAATTGGGATCATTCAATAATTTAAAATAATGACTTAAAATAATTATGTTCTCACACAATAACTTGAAATTTACAATCGAAGATTTCATTTAAAAAAAAATCTTTTAAGTAAAGAAATATGTAGTTGTATTTCTGCATCACTGATTGATTAAAATAAAGAAATATCATTTGAACATGTATTTTCTTAGATGAACTAGAAAAACTTTTCTACAAGAATTCTAAGATTTTAACATTATATAGCTTTAGTTTTAGATGCTTGTTTAAGATAATTTGTTTTTAAGCAATAAAATAAAGAAAATGTTTACAATTTAAATTATTTGGAAAACTAAACAACATATCTCTTTAACTACTCATTAAATTTTTTTAAATAAAATATTATTGCTTATAAGCCTTGTATATTAATTATGATTTTCAAAATGCGAATTTATATTTCAATAGATAAAATGAATCCTTAGCTGTATAGAATAATAGTATAATTTGATGTATAAAAACACATTATAATTCTTATAGCCAGGAAATCCCTCTTATATTATAGTGCACAATTTTCGTTGAATTAGACATTTCCATTTAATAATTAATATTCTTAAATTAAGAAAGATATTCCACAGAACATACAAATTTTCAATGCTGAATAATTCTACTATTATACTTAAATTTTAGATGGAAATGTTTAGTTTTAGCAAGGATTTGTAAAAGTTGAAATTAAATATTTTTTTATTTCAATTTAATGCGATGCTCAGATATAATATCTATTCAAATATCAGATGAGATAACAGAAAGACTGAAAAGATGAACAACACAAGATTTAAAGCTTAAAAACTAACCAAGATTAAATATTTAATATTTTGGTGTAGAAGTAATTAAGAGGAAGTTGTATAAAATATTTAAGTGAAAATTATAGAAACTGTTAACCTCAACCAACTTTTAACCTCAAAAATCCATCATTATGCTAGTTTCATTACATGAAGCATCATATAATTTTGTATAAAATTAATTTCTCTTTTAGCTTTAGTTGAATAATGTTCAGAACATTTTTACTTATTCCAAGAATAATGCATCTTAGCTTCTTTCATACTGTGACCTTGATTTAAAATTTGTTATAATTAATTTTTTTAAAAATAGTGAAAAAAACCCCAAAAGAAAATAAGAAATTATCAGAAACCTGATGGTGCTTTCCATCCAGCAGAGGAAACGTTTTTAGGAGGTTCTGGAACTCTAAGTTTTGGGAAGAGACGCTCAACAAAATGCCACCTATCTTTCACTTCTTCTACTCCTGTGAATTTAGGGTTTTTACTTTCAGCCCAAATATCTTCAGGTATTTTTTTAATACGAAAAGGCTGAGCCTATAAAGGAAAAATTAAAATTAATTAACACAATAAAATTGGACATATAAAATTATGAATAAAACAGCTTCTTCCTACTGCTACCAAATAATACATGAAGTGAAATTTTAGATGAATAAAAAAATGATTCTACAAATGAAATACTTGGTTCTATACTTTATTGCTAAATATAAATATTCTTAACTTCTTTTTTATGAGTATTAGAAATGATACAGAAGACTTTTCTCTCTGTTTATATACGAGGTTTACACTTCAGCACTACTAGGATTTTGTTCTAAGCAAAATAAAGGAAAAGTAACATAAAAACTATAAATTTAAACATGCCCAGTATTTTAATACATAAGACTTTTATTTAAATATAAAAAACGCACAATAGTAAAAATGATTTATTGCTCATATCATCTATATATTAGTAAAATTTGATGATGTTTAAGTATTAACACTAACCTTTTAATGACTTCTAGACGTATTACAATGCATATGTACTTAATGAACATTCAATGAAACAGTATTAGCTACATCAAAATATTTTTAACCTAAAAGAAAAATATCTTTCTATGTTTAGATTTATTTAGTAGAACACTGCCAAATATCATTGTTAATTATTTAAGCAAAAAGGAATGTATCAAACTAAAAGATACCTGAAAATTGGCACACACCAATTCTCATACAGATAAAAGAGACAGTCTTTCAAATAGTATTTCAGTATTTAAATTTTTTTTAAAAAATAAATACACTTATTTAAAATGGTACACTTTCTATAAATCGAAAGATAGTCGAAATTTTATTTCAAAAATAAAATTTGCAATAAAATTAACTGGTAATAATCAGTTATGTTGACTTAATTTAAATTGAATTAATACTGAAAAAAAAACAGTTAAAAAAATCGTGCGATTTTATAAGAAAACTTTTCAAGAAAATTAAACCATATTCATATGACATTCTTAAAACTATATTTTTGATTTTAAAAAGCACAATATAGAAATATAAAATATATAAAGAAATCAAGACATTCATTCTTAAAACATACAATTCCACAGAAATGATAATACTGGATAATTTTAATAAGGAATACATAATGTATGTATAAACTATTAAAGAATTTGTTGGTAAAAGATTAGGTAAATAATATGATGAATGCTCAGAAAAAAAAAAAAACAATTACTTACAGGATCAAATGCCCTCGTAGATTCTGCACACCATACTGTCCGCATATGTAGAGAACATAAACTGGATAGTTTCTCAAAATTTTTAGTTTTTAATGAAATTAAAGACAAAAACGAGTGCATTTTCATTCGGAGTTTAGGTTTGTTTATTATTTATGTTTTCAAGAGGACATATTGAACAGTTCCAGTTAAAAAAATACTTAAAATCTGTAAGGAAATTTTTTTAAAAATGTGCTAATTAAAGATAGATTTTTTTGACAGAAAAGATAACTGTATATGTCAAATATTTTTCAATTTATAAAGCATTTTAAACGACAATTGAATATCTAGAATAATTCTAATTGCTATTAAACCTTCGATTTCTTAAATATAATGTTAAACTTTTTTTCTATATATTGGTCTTGATTTGTAAGAACGCCATAAATAAAATTTTTATATTATTTGATTTCGGATACACATTCGAGTAATAGAAGTACTTAGCACTTATGAATAATGAAATTATATTTTGTGGCTTACTTGTACAGCTAATGTTCCTGAAATATTCGTCTGGTGGAATATTTTACAACTATTTTGATCACATGGCTTTATATGAGTTGTGTGTTTTTATGTACTTCTACGCGCTATAAGAGTATAGTGGCGATGTAAATTTGTTTGTTGTGGTAATAATAGTGGCTGATATGTCTCTCAATCAGAGGGAATTTCAGCTAAAAAGGAATATCGAAGGCTGCTATGATCTCTCACGATTCTTTTATGTGTGTTGCTTTCTTTCTTCTTCTAGCTGCAGAAACAATCTTACTAAATGAGAGGGGTCCACCGTACTGTGTGTGTCCATCTCGATCAGCTAAAGCCGCTAACTCCTATTTTGGAGGAGGTATTTTACAAAATTACAATAATGAGGATTCCTTACTAATAATTTCATTGTAATTCTGTATTGAGTGGAGAGCAGTTGAATAGTCAGATCTGAAGAATACTTCACAAAAAATGAATTTATTAAAGAAGAAAAAGGTGGAACACATGAAGAAGCATAAAATTTTAATTGTTGTCTAAGAATACTATTATAAGTGGCCAATAACTCGCTTTAATTCTCTGCAGAACAGATAAAACTGTTGTATTGGAAAAAAAGTATCTCAATGTAAAACTGGACTGTCAAAATTTTTGAATTTATAAAGTACAACAGTTGTGAAAACAAATGCAATATTTATATTATGATGTACAATGGTAAAATTCTGTAACATTTCACGAATATGAAAGTTGATAAATGGCCATATTTTGAAGATTTATTAAATGGAAAATGCTGAAATTATTAATTTACCTATATAGGAGCAGTGATCTTAAAAAAAATATTAAGTATAGACTATAAAATAAATGTGTCAACAAATGCTATGTGTCATTACAAAAATCAATGAATAATCCAGATATATTTTATTAAAAAATTGTAGTGTTAGTGCTCATTTGCCCAATCTGATATATTTTGTTTTTACTGTATTTTCTTAAATGATTAGAAGCAATATTTTTTATGTAAAGTGTTCATCAAGAAGTCATGACATACCATTCGTAAAGACAGAAAATGCAATTTTAGAACATTTTTAACTAAAAATTTAAATTGTAACCTATATTAAAAATTATTTTGATTTACAAATCTAAAGCAGAAGAATTAAGTAAATGTTTAGTATTGCTTTGAAAGAATTATTCTTGGAAGTAGTGGCTAAAGAGCAAATATTTCTAGATCCTAAGAAAAAAAAATTTAGAACATTTTAATTAAAGTTATTGAGTTAACCTGAATTTCATTAGATTCAATTAATTACATTCCATAATTTTGATGCAATTATTTTTCTTTTATAAGACATATCTGAAAGAGATATATATTAAAAACAAAGTTAAATTTAATATGGTATGCTTATTATTATAATATTCTTTCTCAATGAGACATGAAATTAGAAATGTTATTTATTACCAGTGTAATATAGTTCAAAAGTCTGTTGAATCAGATTTGTTTTACAATGAACAAAACTAAAAGTAACAAAAAGGATCCATCCTAACAAAAACCCCATCATTCAACTGATGGAATCAGAAGATCTGTATCGCTTCTGGACGGCTGTATATGATTATGAAGCCTCCGGAGATGATGAATTATCTCTTCGCCGTGGTGAGAAGGTTGAGGTTCTCTCAAAAGATTCTAAAATTTCAGGAGATGAGGGCTGGTGGACTGGAAAAATTGGAGATAAAGTTGGAATTTTTCCCAGTAATTTTGTATCCCAGCGAGATGTAAATCAGCCCTTTGAAATACCCTTTTCCGAGTTAGAATTAGAAGAAGTAATCGGTGTAGGTGGTTTCGGGAAAGTTTATCGAGGGTTCTGGAGAGGTGAAGAAGTTGCAGTCAAAGCTGCACGTCAAGATCCAGATGAAGATATTAGTGTTACTGCAGAGAATGTACGTCAGGAGGCAAAGCTATTTTGGCTGCTAGATCATCCTAATATTGTTACTCTGAAAGGCGTATGCTTGGAAGAGCCAAATTTGTGTCTTGTGATGGAGTTTGCTCGAGGTGGGCCATTAAATCGGGTCCTTTCCGGTAAGAAGATTCCTCCAGATGTTCTTGTAAACTGGGCTATTCAGATCGCAAGGGGAATGAATTATCTTCATTACGAAGCACCTGTTTCTCTAATACATCGAGATTTAAAATCCAGTAATGGTAAGTTGATTTCTAATTTTATATATATATTTGTGAATGTTAATATTTTTCAATAAAAAGAAAATTTTAAAAAAATATGTTGAAGATTACATAATATCTGATGATTCAATAAATACTACAGGTTTATTGTTTTAATAGTCTAAACTGAATATAAAATTAAATTTATATAGCTTACATAAAGTTAAAGTTATTACACACTTCATAAATCAGAAACTTACACACTTTAGAAACAAAGAATATTACCATGCATATTATAATTAGCAATTCTGAATTTGTTAATAATATATATATATGTATTTAAATATGTGTATGCATTTATACATATTTTAGCAGTTGCTTGTCCGAATAGAAGAAACTTTTGAAATATTTATTTTGATTTGTTTCATCACTGGAAGCATGCTATGAAAAATGAAGAAACAATGATGAGCTGACAGCCACTTAAGTTGCATCACAAGTTCAAAAGAGAGTGAACTTTTTCCTTTCAATGGCTTTACTAAAGGATTTTAATAGGAATTTCTTTGATACATATCAATTTAGGAAAGGGAATCTTAAGTATATTTAAAAGAAGGTGGCAAGCTTTAAGGATTTGTATCCCCTCTTTCCGAGTGTAAGAAAATGTTGAGATTAACAGTTTTATAGAGTGCATATAGAATTGAATTTAATAAAATGAGAGTTGTATCAGAAAATAATAGAATATTTTAGAATGAAATTAATATGGGCTAAATTAAAATAAAAATAGTAAATTAATTAGATTTAAATTAGATTAAAAGATATCATTACACATACATATATATGTTTATTAAGACAAAGAATACCTGCATACATTTAAACAAGAAAAGAGAATTTAAAATTATGTGAAACAAATTATAGGTCATTTAAAAAGAACCCGAGTTTAAAAATTTATAAACTTGGTAATTAAACTTATACAAATAATTATGCTTTTAGATAAAATATAGTATTTCAAAGGTATATTTAAATTTAATTAGCTTAAAATTAACTTACAAAATTTTAATCATTATGCATGTAAAAGTCTTACTTGCTAAGCTTCTGATAAATTAATGAATGGGAAAAAATATTTATTTTTATTTTTGCTATAAATAAGTAGTTTTAAAAATGATTTTAATTTCTGTCAAAAAACTTGTTCCATAATTACAAATACTTGCTGTATTGTAATTTCTGAATTTGAAATGAAATTTTAACTTTGGCATTGATTAAAATTTAAATTGTCATTGGTTATAGTCCTTAGAAGTTTATGAGGGGAATTGATTTTTTATTTGATCTTTTATGTATTCAAGTCTATCGAATCTGTTTTTCACGAGGAAAGTAATTAATTATTCTAATTATGTCTGTCAAGAGACGTATATATCCGGCTTAAAAATCTGCTGATGTATCAGGGGGCTTGTCCATGGCAAGTGCCATAAGTAACAACAACAATAACAATTATGTCTCTAAAAATTTTCTATAGCTTTATGATTAGCATTTATTTCAGTGTTTCTTTTCATTTGTGATATTGTGTTTGATTAATGGGCCAGTAAGGAGAATTTCACAAGTCTAATTTATGTATTACTATTAACTTTGAAAAAAAAAATCATTTTAATTGATGTAAAT
This sequence comes from Argiope argentata, assembly GCA_026289955.1. Taxonomy (NCBI): domain Eukaryota; kingdom Metazoa; phylum Arthropoda; class Arachnida; order Araneae; family Araneidae; genus Argiope; species Argiope argentata. Next base: position 3,458,044 of record JAOUZG010002851.1, on the reverse strand, counting down.
CTAAACAGTGAGTGCTTTAGCAAGACCATACCCACCTCTCTTTAATGGTGCCAGGAACAATTTAAATTTGAATGAAGACAGAAAAGCAGTATCTTCCAAACTTAAAACCTGCTTATCTGTAATTGAGATTTTTGGATACATGTTTTTTATTTTTGTCTCCAATTCAATTTATATTACAACTTTAAGTAAAATATGATCTAAATTAAAATATTTCACTTTCTTTTGTTTTTTATGTAAAATTTATTTTTCAATGTATACATTTAGTTTAAGTTAATTTAAATAACATTACTGAGTTATCTGAAGAATGTAGAATTTGTTAGAATACTTTTAGAATCAATTAAAAGATATTAATACTTTTTTGTTTAAATGAAATTTTATTATTTTGTAGTAGTTATTGCAATTTTTTAAAAAATTATTTTTATTATTTTGAATTTTCATTTATTTAATATTATTTGATAGACAACTTCACTGGATACTTCTTTTGTTCTTTTTACTGGTGTACTTTGGTACTATTTTATTTTTGCAATACTTACCCTACCTCAGGTTTACTTAACAATTTTTGGAATATGAAAGATGATCAACCTCTCTTATACATAAGGAGACCATTTCTGCATTATAACTTGTTTGCCTGGTGATGAAACTCGAAAGCAGTAAAAATAAACAAGTACTTTTGTTTTTATCAGACCACCAGTTTTCTAATAAATTAAAGCATCTCTTAATTTTAATTTTGGGAAATTTTTTCAAAAGTAATTATCTGTTCATGCATTGAAGCAATTTGTTATCTAGTACGTCATAATGTATTTATTATTATTATTATTATTTCTTTAAATTTTTAATGAGATCTATATTTTATATTTATTTATTACTGATGTAAGGAATCAAAACAGTTAATGAAGGCACTGATTTAGTATGCACCAAATGAAATTATAATACAAGCATTTATAAAAAAGGAAGATTACTTTGTAATCTGTTTATTCATTACATCTTATATTTATGAGAAATTTGTTATTATTAATATAATGAAGTTATACAAAAATCTGTATTTTAAAATCCATTCTCCTTTTTTTATTTAGTAAATATTTTTATTCACTCAAGTTTATCAATTACTATATGTTTTGTGGAAAATGATAATGCAGTGTAGAAAAGATTAAAAGGAATTGTACTAAAATTATTTATTGTAATTAAAGTTTCTAGAAATAATTAGAATTGTTTTACTACTTATTAATTTTTTTATTTTCAGTATTACTAAGTGAACCTTTAGAAAATGGTGATTTGAGAAACAGGACCCTGAAAATAACAGACTTTGGTTTGGCAAGAGAAGTGTATAAAACAACTCGTATGTCAGCAGCTGGGACTTACGCATGGATGGCACCTGAAGTTATCAAGTCATCTACTTTTTCCAAAGCTAGTGATGTTTGGAGGTAGTGTTTCTTTATTTTTCATTCAAGTTTGTATTGCTGTCAAACAAAACTTAATATCAATAAATATTATACATTGTATCAATAAAATTCCATAGCTTGTTTCAGGAATTTTATAAAATAAAATTATATTTTATATGAAATCTGATTTTACTCCCTTTGAATGCAAAGAAAAAATTAAATTAAAAAATTCATGCCTAGATTCCCTCCCCCCCCATGATTTTCCTTATTGTGGAGAACATGTTTTTGGAACATGTTTTTGAATTTTGTCTGTACTTATATTTATGATTATAAAAACTCAAAATCACAATAATCATTACACAAAAATTGTAGAACTATGTCAAATTTTGTGAATTCCATTAATGAGAAAAGGTACTTGTTCTAAACATACCATTAAATTTCTTCAATGAAGTGGAAGGGGAATGTATTTAAAAATTATTTTAGCTTTCATTTAGCTTTATAACTGGAAAAAAAAAACTATATTTTAGTGTTTAAAACTTATAACCAGAAAAATACAAAACAACAGATAAATCAATTTATTTTATTTAAACTCATTTGGATTTATTAGATTTCTTTTTTTTTGGGGGGGGGGGAGGAGATGTATCAGATGTTCAGGAAACTGAAAAAGTCTGCAAATATATATATATAAAATTATTATTATTATTTTATCATAAATTGCACCATTATGCAAGAATATTGAGAGGATATTTTTTGCATGCTGTTTTAAAGAATTCACATTAAATATGAGAAAATATTTTCTAATGATTGTTTACACCATCCTTTTTTAAATATGTGCTCTTAGAAAAAATATATACTATTTCACCTTTACATACTTTTAAAGCTAATTTTACATGAATTAAGTTTGTTTTGATAACATTTAACAATGATCAATGTAAAATTATGCATTGATTTACAGAATAATGATTTTAAATTCTATTGGCATGCTTTTTAAAACTTTGCCACAAGGACATTAATGCGGTTGTTTTATTATATTGTTATTGGAAAATGCAATAATTAAAGAATATATACTGGTTGGTTTTCCTCCTCTTCTTGTTTTTTTTAAATAAATATTTAGAGATAATTAAAACATTTAACAGAATTTTTTTTTGTTCCTAATCCGACTTTATTTTTTCAAGTAACAACTTAGTATGCATATATGTATATATTTTCAGTTATGGTGTTGTCCTTTGGGAATTGTTAACAGGAGAAACTCCTTATAAGGGTATTGATGCTCTGGCTGTTGCTTATGGAGTTGCAGTTAACAAACTTACACTGCCTATTCCTTCTACATGCCCTTCTCCATTTTCTACTCTCATGGAAGGTATTTATTTTGACTTTTTTGTAGTAAACATGATAGAATTATTTGTTTTTTGTTATTGTCATCTGCTTAAAATTGCATCCACAGTATCTACTGAAGTTATATCTGAGTTAAAAAATAAATTTATAAAATGATATATATCTTTGTTTATGTGTTGACAAAACTGTTACATATTATAGTACATATTCTGCTGTTTTGATTAAATATGATAACCAATGATTGTGCTCAAAAAATGAGCACCATGACTTACAGTTAGGGAAGATGGAATCTAATTCGCCATATCAGGTATTAATTCGATTATGAGTTTCTTATATATGTACTACTTTGAAGTTTGTCCAAATAATTCCTATAATCAGTTATAGCTTTTTTTATATTTATGTATAATCTTAAATATTTTTTATTACTAATTTACTGATTTTTAATTTGTATATGTATTTGTGTTGTTGATGCTATTAGTTGAACCATTTTCTGTAAGAAATCTATTTTTTTTTAAATAAGTAAATAGAAAATTTACTTGATAATGACATATTTTAGAATAACTGATCAATGAGATATTAAAATTTATTTGAAATATAAATTATCAAAATTTAAGTTAAAAGCTCATATTAAAAAATTAAATTTAAAAACTCTTAAAAATTATATTAACAATTTTAACTTGGTAAAAAATGAAATATTTTGATATATAATTGTTTGCAAAGCATGTGTTTGGGGAATTGAGAAATATCTTCTTTTGGCTATGATTAAGATGAATTTATGTTTTTAAAGATAAAGCTTGTAGTTTTTAGGATAGTGAATTTCATTTCTCGAGAATTTTTTATTTTACTTTATCAGTTGAGGGCAAAGTAATTCAGTTATTCCATATGAAATTTGCTGAATAAGATGAGCTGACTGACTAGAAATAAGCTCATTTAGCTTTTCAGCTATTTCTTTAATACTTAGTGCATTTATTAATTTTGTTACTTTTTGCATAAAAATAATGAACTTTTTTTTAATAGTTTGAATTGATTCAAATTTATATTTTAAATAATTTCTTAATATTGCATATTCACAATTTGAATTAGATCAATTGGTTTTATGAGGACTGAATTTGCTTCTCAAGACAGCTAGAAAGGAAAAGTAAAAATAAAGAGATTAAATAACATTTAAATTAATTAATAAAAAGTATTTAAATAAGCAAACTGAAATTTGAAGTGTGATGTTTATTATTAGTTACAATTATTAACTCTAAACTTTTATCAATTTATTATCATTTCTGTGATTTAAAACTTTTGCATTTATGACCTCTTTTGAGTACGGGGAGAAAATCATGACAACTTTCTATCTAAAAATATCTAACTAAATTTAACTAATCATAGCTGAAAGAAAGTTATTAGTAAATACTAATGTAGTAACCAGTTAACATTCATTAAATCAACATTATTTTGAAAATTTGACATTTTTATTATCACAAACTGAATTAATTTTTTTAATATCATGATAGGTTGCTTGAAAAATTTATTTTCTGATATCTTCTTTTCTGATAAATTTATGTGCACATTTGCTTTTAATATTATTAAAGTTTTTGTTATGTTTTGAAGCCTGTTGGCATCCCGATCCCCATGACCGACCGACATTTGTGGATATCCTTCGACAATTAATGGAAATTGCTCATTCTCCTTTTATGAATACCCCTCAAGAATCTTTTCACACCTTGCAGGAAGACTGGAAACATGAGATTGCTGATATGTTTCATGAACTTAGATGTAAAGAAAAAGTGAGTTCTTCTTTTTTGTTTGTTTGTTAAAACTGCAACATTTTCCAGTTATAGACTCAGTAGAATTTTATCAGTCTATTATATTGTCAATAATTTTTTTTTTTTTTTTGCATTTGTCAGAAAACTCTACATTATTTCATTGCTGAATTGTTTGTTATGTGTGTTATTCATCGAAATTTTGTTGAATTTAGCATTGGTAGTTTATCAATTAAAATTTTCATAATTTTGAAATATTTATTAAATTAAATTATTTGTATAAATTGCAAATATATATTAAGAAAATGATTTAAGGATGCTTTTTAATCTAAAGCTTTTAGAATGACATTTTAGTTGCTTTAAACCTATTTCACTATCTTTCTGTATTGTAATAAATAGATAAGCAATAATTAAAGCATAAATCACAAGAAACTTTTGATTGATCTAAAAATTTAATTTTAAGTAGCAATAAAAAAGTAATTGCATTATAGTTAAAATATGTATTCTATGTTAACTTTATTAAATATTTTTATTTTAAGTAGTTGTGGAAGCTGAGGGTGCTGTTGAAATTTCATTTTTGGATATTTTTCAAAAATCGAGGGCGTTAAAGGGTGTGTGATAATTTTTGACAAATTTTGGGGTTGAGAACTTTTGTATGAAATAAAATGTTTCAAAATCAGCTCAGTGCTTAAGGGTTTATGGCAGGAGAACTGTTTTTTAATTTCTCACAGAAATGGAAGATTATGGAAGACAAGGTATTATTTATGGCATATTCAGGTATCATGATTTAATAATAAAATAAAATGTTTCAAAATTGATTGTGTTTTAGGTATTTGTTTTGTGATTTTTCTTGATTATTTTAATCATATTAATATTTTGATTCTTATTTGATTCTTCTCTTTCTTTGATATTTTTGGTTAAAATATGTATAAAACTGTGTGTTTAACTAAATGAGATTCAAAATTAATAGTTAAAACTTCAATATTTTGTTTGTTTTTCAAAGCATTTCTAGTTAAGTGAAAGTATTCCTAATTTTACTAAAATTTAATTCTTAATTGCAAAGGTTTATTTAATTTTTAAGCATTTTAGTTTCTTGAAGGAATTCTTTTATATTTGATATTGTTATTTTTTTAATCTTCCAAAATAATTATGATGTACCTATCTATCAATTACTTAAAAATTACATTTATTGGGAAAACTTTAGAAAAAATAATAAAGATCATCATTTGAAATATTTTATATGTATTTTATTGCAATAATTAAATTTATTGTTCTTATCATCAAATTATTTTAGGAATTGCGTTGTCGTGAAGAAGAACTGACCAAAGCTCTTCTACAGCAAAAAATCCAAGAGGAATTTTTGCGTAAGAGAGAGCAGGAATTAGCAGAGCGAGAAATAGATCTTCTGGAAAGAGAACTTAACATCATGATTCTGCAGCAACAGCAAGGAAGGCCCACCCCTAAAAAAAGAAAAGGAAAGTTCAGGAAAAGTCGACTTAAGCTGCTTAAGTCTGGAGGACAGATAAGCATGCCTTCTGGTAAATTTTATAACATCAAAATGGGATTTTTTAGTAGACACCAATATTAAATTTTGAAATTCCATTTGAAAATCACAAGCCTTTTTTTATTTCAAATTAATGGCTTTTCATTAATATTTCTATTGTTTTTTGGTCAAAAATGTAAAAAGCAATGTCAAATTAAAAATGATCTGAAATATGCTATTAAAATAAAGGAAATGTACAATATTCTTGCTTTCTTTTATCATTTTTTTCCTTTTTCGGAAAAACTTTAAACCTAATATTTTGGGGAATGTAAAAATTCTCTAATAAAAAAAAAGAAAAAAAGCCAGCATTAATATATTGCACAATAAAATATTTGTTAATTGTTCAATGTTATTCTTTAATTGTTAGAATAAAACATTTGGTGGATTTCATTCATTAACATATTCTTTTATTCTTTTAAATTTTTAATCAAAATAAAACCAAACTATTTCCAATTTTAAATTTTACATTTCACATTCAGTTATATTACATGACATTTACAGTGACAGTAAACAAATTTGGCCTAACAGTATGTCATTTCAAAATATTGTATTATTTTTCTGGTTGAATCCTGTGAAATAAATATTTTTTTGTGAATGCAGTACATTCCTGTGTATTTGGTCCACAATTAGTCAGCTTCCGTGTTATCCAGCCTAGTTTTATTTCTTCTCATAATTAAATGAGGAAAATAAGGCATTGCATTAACAACATTCCAAGGCATTGACAGCGGGCATTTATTGCAATCTTCCTATGTGTCGTACATGAAATACAAGTTGTGATAAGAAAAGAGCAGCATTCTGCTCATTGTTTATTGTTTCATCAGTTTGTAATGGACCTCAATTGTTGCTACTGTTCTTGATTATAACTGTACAATATGTACAGCATTCATAGATTCCCATTATACTTGTTTTAAGATATATATGAAGGTCTTAGTACCCAATATGAACTGAGAGAATATAGCAGTAAGTTTAACATAACATATTTAAAATATAACAGTAAGTTCTGATATAAGAACTTTGTCTCCTGGTATTATTGGGAAAAGAAAGGAGTTCATAGAACTGCAGTCTACCTGGCTTTTTTGTTATCCTGCCTGCCCTTCCGTCACATTAGGCCAGACACTTGGGAATCACTGTATTTATTTATCTTTAAAATATGAAACATGTAACTTAAGAATATTTAATTTTTCTGTTGTATCATTTTGTGCATGAGTTGTGCATCCTTTATTAACTTGAAAAATTATTTTTCTTTATTAGTATATCATCTTTTGCATGCCTTTTATGCTCAATTTTTTTTGAATGAGTTTAAAGAAAAAAACTAGCTTTCATTATTCCCAGAGTATGCTAGGACAAGGATTTATACATCCTACTCTATACCAAAGCATGCAAATTCCTAACAACTTTTCAATTATATTTATTTAGTAGAAAATGTACATGTCAGCAGTGTCTTGATAATTCATGAAAAACTGATTTAATTCGAATAAAAAGTAAAAAATAAATTCAGTCTGATTGACTAATAATTAGATTCTAGTAAATATTTCCCATTTAAATATAGATGAACAAAATTTCATAACATTCACCCAAAGGTATAAGGAAAAGAAAAAAAATCCTCTGAATTTCTGATATATGTTCTTGTACTAAGAAATATATCCTTAAAATATTTATTGTTGATCATACATTACATTGATTTAAAATCACGAAATAATAACTAGGCTTTAAAAATATGGACAGAAAAATTTTGATTTAGGCCAGCGTTTTGAGTCATCTTTTTGTTTTAGACTTCCGGCACAACATCACTGTGCAGCCCTCTCCTACCATGCGCCCAGAAATAGCGAGCTTGCGCATGCCTGCTAGTCCCGAGAGCCCTCCGGCTTCCCCCAATCTACCTCGTCTTAGAGCTTATGCATGTGAGTACCCTGCCAAATAAAATTTTAGTTGCAATCAATAGCCTTATACTAGTTAAAAAGTAACATTTCATCATTTGTTTTATTTTGGCCATCTACAAAGTATTTGCATTTTATGCTTGATATCAACTAAGTAAGCAGTAAATTTAGATTTTTTAAAATTATATTTTAAAAAATTTATTTGGTGGTCTCCCTTTTTCTGCTGAATTTAAACTAGGGTGATATGAATTTGATTTTAGGTTTATATCATCTGGAATCTTAAAACTTATTTGGTTTATATATTGTACCTTCCATGCTTTTTATTTATAAAATATATACTGCTTTTTAATTTCTCTTTATATTTTTTTGCTTGTGTTCTTTTAACCCTTTGTAAGTTATTTTCTTATGCTATAAACCTTACTTTTATTTATTATTATTTATTAATAGGATTTAGTACTTAAGATATTTAAAAAAATTCCAAATATTTATTATTTTTGTATCAATCTTTTGTAAACTCAATAATTTTTAAAGGAAAATAAAAGTAGGTATGTTATTTTATAACATATTTGTTGTTATTACAACAAAAAATACTACTTATCTTCCTCTAAACACATATGTCTAAACTACTTCTCATAATAATGATAAGAACATTCCTGAGTGTCACTTTATTGAAATTTTTAATAATGTTATGTACATCTGATTCCAAATTTTGCAGACAATTTTATTAATTGAAAGAAAGCTGATTTAAATGCATTTGCTGCTTAAATCTATTTAATGACCTTGATATATTGCTTTAAAACGATATTTATTTTTTACAGTACCAGTGGATGGTGTAAAGGGCAAGACGTGGGGCCCATCAACCGTTCACCAGAAGGAGCGGGGACACTCCAGGAGGCTTCTCATCGAGGGTAACAAGCGATGGTCCAAGAGTGCCCCCAACCTGGAAAAATCTCAGAGAGGAGCTTATTCGGCTGGGTATTTTGGAACTTTACCTGAATGTGGTAAACATTTTCTCATGTTTATGTATCAAATTATAGTGTGATAAATCTTGGCATTATAATTTTTAGTATATGGATTATATGTGCAATTTTAATTTACATTTGATATTATGTTTACATAAAGTATTTTCAATTATTAACAAATATTTTATACATCTATTTTTTACATAATATTTTTTTATATTTTAAAAAGTTAATTCTTACAAATTTGATATTACAAAATGTACAGTAATAAAACACCTTATGAGGTACGGTAAACTAACGATCGTCGCAAATCTATTGATGTACTGGTTATATTGATAAATTGTTTCCATCTGCTTGGAATGCCAATTATTTTATTATTTTGCTCATCATTTGTCATAAGAATGGTTAAGACTTCATTACTCTGGTAGCGTAACAAAAATATTTGCCACTCTTTGGTTATGCATCAATTTAGCCGGAAAAAAACATGAAAACAAGATATCTCATGACCCGACCTCAATATTCAACCTACTTAAACTAAGAAATCTTGTGACAAGAGCACAATGTGTTAAGAATAAATATCTTTTTACAGGTTCAGAGGAATGGCATCTGGAGAGTTTGCCTACACCCAGATACCATACCTTATCGAATGGTGACAGCCTCAAGCGAAACTCACACTTCCTGCACCTTTCTTTGTACAATATGGCTGCCATTGCTGCCAGTATAGCAGCCGGTTTTGATATCCGGTTAGCAACGCAGACTACTGTCCACCCCAAGCTCTCTTCTATGTGGTCTGAAGACGAGGAGGAAGATAAGAGGTGGTGGTACCAAGAACAAGGTAAGTTATGGTCCCCTTTCAAAACCTTCAATTTTTGATTATTGCTTTTTCATTGTTTTTTTCCTTTTGCATGTAATTCATCTGCAATTTTGGTATATTTGATATAGTTTTCTGCTGATTACTAGTTGGTAACTGGATTGGCATTGATTAATAACTTGTAACTGGTATTTCTACTGCCACAAAAGAAATAATTTTGAAAATGTTTTAAATTTTAAATAGCTCTATTGTTTAATTAGGAATGATTGAAAGAATGTTATTTATTTTCTTGTCGACAATGAATACATCCATTGATATTGAATGATATAAAAAGGAGTAGTAGAAATAATATTTATTCTGTTTTTTTTTTGTTTTTTTTTACTGACTTGTGAGCATCTAACAAACAAATGGCCATTTGAAAAACACAGCTTTTCTAGGTTCAAAGCAATAATTTGACAAATTTTTATTGCCATCAGATGAACATATCTCTCATAAAAAGCCATCTTTCATAAAATATGAACAATCATAAATTCATGTTTAGATATTAGATATAATAATGTCTATGCCTATAACTGTCGTGCAAGTACAAGCAATAAATTGACAGGTTTTATTGCAATCGGAGTGGTACTACAGAGCATAAAATGCGAACAAATGAAAATTCATTTTTATTTGTTAGATTGGTTTATAAGTAATGCAGTCTTACAGGAATCTAAATGTAATAATTCTAATAGAATTAAATACTACTGAAATTTTAATTGAGAATTAAATTATTGACAAATTAAAACTATAAATTCTTTCACTTTTTTTTCTTTTTTTGCTTTCTTTTATAAAAATATCCGTAGCCAATTTCCTTTTCTCATAGTGTTGATTAATAGATCAACATTATGAAATTGTGAAATAAGTTTTTAATAATGTAAATGAAATAAGAGATTTCATGTGGTTTTCTGGATATATTTGAACAAGGGGGAAATGGAACAATTTTATATAATTTTATGAGAATCTTAAAAAATAAAATAAAATAAAGATTGCTTAACATAACTAAAATTTTCTTAATTTTATATAAAAGGTTTCAAATTTAAGTAAAAGAAAATAATCAATTAGCGACATTATTTGCTGATTAAGAGAATTGTGATCAAGTTAAAAAGAATTATTGAATATATTTGAAACAGTATTTGCAATTTTAATAATTAATAATAGTTAAATATTATATCCATTATCTGAAAATGCTTTCCTACTAAATATGTATTTTTCAATAGGGTTATTACATTGATCATGTTTTAGCCTTTATAATAATTATAAAAAAGAGGATTAAGGAGATTTTGAAATTTTTATATGATTTTGAAGTGTTATTTTAAGTTTAGATGTTATTTCACCCATCATTGAAAATGAAGAATTTCATTAATGGTGATGCTATTACTTTCTGTCCATTGTTTTTCTATGTGCAGCACATAACATCATTATTATTATCAACAATTAGCACATTTTTTGTTATTAATTATGTGTGCATTATATCCTATTTGGATATTTTTTGCTTGTTGTGTTTCTAGAAATAAGTCATCTTCTTTAGGTTCCCCTCTGTATCTGGGTTCCGAGTATGAGTTCAGCTCACCTTCTGGCTACCCTCACAATACTTATCATGGCCAAACTATCCACCACAGGCCAGGGTTGCACTTTGATTTCATCTCCTCCTCCCCTCACCACAATCCCAGTATCAGTTCTGGAGGTTCATACACACCCCATGCCCACAGCCCTTGCAGGAAATCATCTTCTGCTTCGAATGAAAGTGAGCATCCAGCCACCAGCTCCAGCTCAGGTCTTGGGCCATCTCCATTAGGTTTGTTGAAGCTCAATTCAAAGCTTATTCTTACTGCCATCTTTGTTAGAAATTTTTTGCTATTGATGTATATCTTATTCCTTTATTGCTCATAGCTGGGGGAAAAAATGAATTTGCTCATGGTTGGAGATAATATGAATAGATTGAGAAGTCTTTTAATTCTATAAAATGACAAAATAAAATAAATGATTTCTTTTATTTTATTGATTGTTTTACTAATGAAACTGTTGAATATATTATTTTGATGATATGAAATGGTTGGAAAAAGATAAATCTGTTGCATCCCACTGAGAAATTATAGCAGTGCCAGCTATATGAAGTGAAAGATAGAGTTTTTTAGTTAATAAAATAAGAATTTGTGAATTCTCTTTATTTATTTTTTAAAATGTTCTACAGGATATCCACTCTAATCATGGGCTAGTTGTTAATTTTTATGGTGTTACAGATAAGTATATAGTTTAAATTGATTTTTTTTTGTAAATGACTTGATGAATTATTTTTTATATCATTTGAGTCATTGAATATACAAATAAAAATTAATAATTTTAAATTTTATAACATTTCTTCAGTTTTATTAATCACATCAAATTGATTTTTAAAAATCAAAATATTAGAATAGTTAAATTTTCATCTTGAATTGTGAGAAATAATTAAGATTCTGGTGATACTATGTATGGTCAAACAGTTGTTATAGAAAGATATTTCTTTAATAAGAATATTGAGATTGAAAACCTTAAAGAGCCTTGTATTATGAAACATTTGATTTTGGGTCATTGAAAAATGTAGTGTGTAAAAAATATTCATGTCACAAAAACATTGAGTTTATACATAAAAAATTTATTTTAAAAAAAGCAATTTCAATGTATAAAAAATACGGACAAGTAAAATGATGAAAAGGAAGTGCTTTATTAAATGAATTAAATGATTTAAAAAAAAACAAGGAAATTGAAGAAGCGCTATCTACATTACAGAATTATAAAGAAAATAATTGAGTTGGAAAAATAGAGATTTTTAATCAAATAATTTTAGAAATTGAGAATTTGATAGAACAGCTATAAGTGTAAATGTAGATTGGAAGAGCATTGGAACTTCATATTTTTCTAGTCCATTAATTTTAATGCAAATAAAGATTTGATGCTTTATATCTGTTTTTGCATTTTTTTTTTCTTTTATTCTGTGAAACATTGATCAGAAGTAATATTAGATATTATTGTGGATATAATGGTTTCAGTCGGATTTGTTTCTGCTAAAATGTGAATGTAATTTTGAAGTGAGCATCTATTTGAATTTGTATGAAATTAGCATTTAGTAATAGTTGATGAGAATGTTTGCTTCTTGAAATTTATTTTGATGTAAAAAAGTTGTTTCCTTAAACCCATTTTTGTACTTTGTTTTGGTTTGTTAACTACATAATAAACTTAATAGGGGCTCTTAGTGCTTTTCATTCTAGTATTAGAATTAGTAGGCAAGAAAAAGAGTAGTGCATTTGAACATCAATAAAATAAATATTTTAATTAAATTTGTAATTTGTGTTTTTATATCTAATTTATACTTTGACAGTTCTTTAATTTTTCTTAAACAATTTATTTTTTTAAGTAACATCTAGGAAACATTTTGAAAATAACATTTCCCCTCGCTTTCTTTTTAATTAGAGTGGATATTAATCAAAAGCCATCATGGCATATTGTATTGTTATACCATAATTCTTCTAAAGATGTGACACATGATATATTGCTGCCTAACACTCTATAGAAATGCTTTGTATCCAAGAATCTGTTATATGTTTATCTCTTTTTTTTTATTTTATAGTATTGGTCCAGTTTTAATATTCTTGGCAAGAATATTTATAACTTGTTTCATTTTATGATATTATAAATATGTTTCCTTAGCTATTTAATATTCTTGAAAACAAAATAACACACTCACACACACACACACACACACACACACACACACACACACACACACAC
>JAOUZG010002851.1:3415906-3434803 GCA_026289955.1 Argiope argentata | reverse complement strand
TATGAGCTTTGGTTTGGTGTGGAGAGGGGGATTTCAGCTTAGGTGTCATCCTCGTCATTTGACCGCGGCTCAAAAGGACGAGGTCCGTCTCAAAATAGCTTTTGCTTGAGCTCGATCTCTGAATTTTAAATATTTAAGAAATTTAAACAACGTTTTAATTTGCTTTAAAAAAATTTTCTAGGATTCTTATACGTTACGTTGTTGTTGTTTTTATTTATTTAAGGTATCATGATACGTTATTTTTTTGAGGTTGGTACACGAACTTGATTCCCATGATAAATGGTAATGATGCAGTGTGAGATCATATTATTAATTAATGAGAGATTAACGTTATCCTTTAATAATTAAATTTCCAACACCGAACCTACTGTTCGAAACTTTTCAATTTGATTTACAGAAAGAATTATAAACAACCAAAACTGTTCAGATACAAAAAATGTGGTATCATAGAGAAGGCATCCAACCTTCTACTCCTCCAGCTTGAGCAGACGAGAATGACCACGATGCATGATTTTCTGTACTTTCAGTTTATGTTAGTCGAGGAGGTCCCATTGCAGTGGTAATTATTAGAGCTAATTACCAGACTTCCTTACCGATAGATAATTACCCTAGTCTTCTATTTGATTGTTGAAAAAGAGAAACCGTCGCAGAATACACAGTAATCCACTTTATTTTCAGTTCTGAAAGAAATGATCGATTCCCCAAATTCAGAGGAACACTTTCCCTGTGGCAGCAAAATAGTAATGAAATAAATAATGGGAGTGATGAATGCAAGTTTGTGATGATGTTTCGTTTGTTGCGTTGGTGACAATGATTAGGAATCCGGTTAGGAACGTTATTCGGGCGCTTCACAACCTGTGGGCAGAAAAAGAAAATGGCATTGTTAGCGGAATATTATAACATTTGATGGATGTGAGAGTTAATTTATCTTAGACTGGAGGAAGGAAAAGGAGTTTGATACATTTTAAATATTTATACTTTTGAGAACTAAAATATCCCTAATCAGAACATGTCACTGGGAAAAAAATGTACTTGCTGTCCATAAACGAACTCCACGGTGTAAAAAAATCATATCGAGTTAACGGTATGAGTTTGGACAGATTTTTAAAGAAATCAGTAGCTTATCAAATTTTATTTAGACCTGTTTCGTTTTTTTTAAACGTTAGATAGCATCGTACATCATTGGCTTTGAAATTTCAGAGGGGGGGGGGGGTCGCGGGATGTGGAAGAAAAGTTTAAAGAAAATTAAATTATTGCTGTAGTTTTCATTTCTGGGTATTCCTTTTCAAAATGTATTCAAAATTTGTCGATATAAACCACGTTAAATGTTACTTTAGCTGACTGATCACTTAAAATCTTTATCAGTTGATCATGATGAAGGGCACTTAGTTCAGCTTTTGTTATGGCTTGCTCACTGAACAGATTGACTATCCACACAATCTCATTCATATTCTTAACTGGAATGTAATCTGTAAACTGTTCAATCAAAGTTTCGAGATGAGATCATACTAATACGGAGAAAGATGAATTGTCAAGGGATGTGGCGCCAATACCCAACACATACTCTACGAACTCTTGAGTTCGTGTAAAATTTTTAAAATCTCTGTATAAACATTAGACAGAGTTAAAATTTTGGGGGGCCGCCAAGATATTTAGTCTTAAAGGGGATCGCAATGTCTACAAGTTTGAGAACCCCTTGCATAGAGCAATGAGATGACGACGCCACAACAAAAGGCTTAGTATGTTTATAGAGACTGGATCTGTTAACATTACAGCGAAACATTCGGCCCGAGTATAGTGGCATTGCGCCTACAGATAAAACAATGCGTCAATGCATTTAAAGCATTTAAATGTAATTAATGAAGTGGGAAGTGTATTAAAACGAACTTCGTCTGGTAGATCAAAAATGTCTAAAGCGAATACCAATAAAATCCATACTTCATATCCAAAAAAATCTTTGATACGACGCAGTTTTCAGTAGGACATAATTAATTGTACATAAGTTGATTCTCAAAAGGCTCCATAGAACAGTGTACAATTTGTACACGAAATCAGATCGACTGATAAAAACAAGAGATTAGAGTTTGCTGTTATTATGCTAGACATAATAACTAATAAAGAGTTTTTTTTTAATGTGAAGTGATTGTGAGACCACCTTTTATGTAAGCCGTACTGTGAACTAACACAAAAGTAACATTTGAGTTTCATAGCTGATTCATGAGTTCTTGTAACATCCCCGATATTGAGTGTATTGTTGTGGCCTTACGCATAACCAAGTTATAAGTTCCTTCATTTTCGTGGAAAGTTTCATAAATGGCAATGTCCACTGTGAAATAGTTGAGGAATGTGTTTTCTCTCAATTGGTTGATATTGAGGCGGAGAAGGGTCTTGACTAATTTCAGTATGATGGGGCAGTACTTCACTTCAGTTTGCGTGTACGGGAAGCATTAAATTCTCGATTTGGCAACAAGTGGATTGGAAAGGTCCAGATTTCAAGGAGCCGGTTTTGATGCCATTAGATTTTTTTTCTGATGACATGTCCAGAATCTTGTATACGCTAAAAAAAAATTCAAGCTGTAAACCGTATCAGGCAGGAATCTTGTACTGCAAACATCGCTCCAGACATAGTGAGAACATGAGAAGAGATTGAATATCGTTCGGGTATGCGTCGTACCACAAACGGGGCACATTTACTACATGGTAAAAATATTTAAGTGTATATGTATAACATTAACTTAATTTTATGACTGAATTAAAATAATTGATTGGAATGTAGTTTAGTGTGTCCCCGAGTTTATCTCCAATATGGTAACCGAAAGAAACGTTCTTATAATAACCCTAATGATGTTCTGTTAACCACTTTTTACAGAGGTTGACATGTACAGTCACTCAAAAAATTGAGAGTACACCTTACTTTTACTTGATAAATCCTATTTCAGCACAAATAACACGTTCACTAGAAGTCCAAACATATTTTTATTTTTACACATAACAAATAGTTTAATTTAAAGTAAAAATAAAGAAAAATCAACGGAAAACATCTAAACTGAAAAGTATCAGAAGCATTTTAAATAAACGTTAGCAGATTTTTGACTCAAAAAAATGCGAATACACTAACGAAACTTTTATAATATTGCACAAAGAAAGAAATTATAAACATTTAATTGCATGATTTTTCGCTTTATAATTACTTTTAGATGTCATGGTGCTGTTTCGACAAAATTTTTGGTGGTACTTGAGGATATTTTAGGCATTCTTCTTGCAACAACTGTTTTAAATAGGATTTGTTTCTAATTTTGAGTTTTTGAACCACTATTTTGAATATGGCCCACACATATTCAATGGAATTTATATGTGGGTACTGAGGTAATGTATGTAAATGATGTTTGCAATGAGAAAACACCATTATTTTAGCATTGCTGGCATTCTTTTTGAGGTCAGCATCCTGTTGGAAAATGAAATTTCTACCTAAAACCAATTTTTTTTGCACTTACCTTAAGATTGCCACAAAGTATATTTAAGTAAACCACATGGTTCATAATGCCATCAATAAAAAATAAATTTTCTATCTCGGATGAAGCCATACCACTTTAAACTATGATAAAGTCACCACGATGTTTAACTGTAAAACGTAAATTTTTTAAATCCAAAGCAGTATTAGGCTTTCTCCTTACGTTGTAACGGCTGCAACTGCCAAAAATGTTGAATTTTCTTTCATCATCAAGTATAAATTTCTTCCAAAAGTTATTGGTCTTCAATTGATGAGTTTTTGAAAACATCAAACTCATTATTCTGAATTTGCAATCTGATAAAAGGTTTCTCTCTAACAATTTGACTTTTGTATCCAGCTTGTCTAATGACATTTTGCACAGTTCCAGCATTTACATTTCTGACTGTGATTTAAGAAATTTCTGCAACAAGTTGGATGAACCATGTGGTCTTAGCAATCTGAAGGAAAGTGCAAAAAATTTGGTTTTAGGTGGGAGTTTCCTTTTCCAGTAGAACAATGACCCCAAGAAGAATGCACGTAGCGCTAAAATGATAGTGTTTCCTCATTGCAAACATTGCATTTCTCAGTACCCTCATATCAATGCCATTGAATATGTGTGGGCCACATTCCAAATAGTAGTTCTAAAGCACAAAATTAGAAACAAATCCTATTTGAAACAGTTGTTGCAAGAAGAATGCCTTAAATATCTTCAAGTACCACCAAAATTTTTGTCGAAACAGCACCACGGCATCTAAAAGTCATTATAAAGCGAAAAGTCATGCAATTAAATGCTTATACTTTCTTCCTTTGCGCGATATTACAAATATTTCGTTGGTGTATTCTCAATTTTTTTGAGTCAAAAATCTGCTAACGTTTATTTAAAATGCTTCTGATATTTTTCAGTTTAAAG
Source organism: Argiope argentata (assembly GCA_026289955.1). NCBI lineage: Eukaryota > Metazoa > Arthropoda > Arachnida > Araneae > Araneidae > Argiope > Argiope argentata. Next base: position 3,430,403 of record JAOUZG010002851.1, on the reverse strand, counting down.
GTTTTTCGTTGGTTTTTCTTTATTTAACTTTAAATTAAATTATTTGTTATGGGTAGAAATATAAATGCACTTCTAGTTAATGTGTTATTTTTATTGAAAGTTGGATTTATTAAATGTCGAATTATTGAAAGTCAGATTTATTAAAAGTCGAATTACTGAAAGTCGGTTAAATTAAAAATAATAAAAAGATATCAATTAAAGATTTTAATTTTATTTTGTATTATAATTAAAGTTTTATATTGCTTATTTTTAACGTGAATACTAACAAAAATATTTATTCCTTAATATTTGTTTAGAAATTATCTAATCATCTGCAGTGGAATTCCTTGCATATATCGTTATTCTTTTTCTAATCTGACGATTTCCTTGATAATTCGTTATGTCGCTAACTGTTTAAGAATGGATATCTTGTGAATGAGATGTCAGGAACTATTTTGAACTTGCAGAATGGTTGAATATATTCAATTTACGTGTTGAACTTGGGGAAAGGTTGCTTGTTTGAAATTTTGTATGGAGAATGGTTTGATTGCTTCTTTCTTCATTCTTCCTTTTGATTATGTACTTTTCCTGTTATCCACACAGTCCTTCCGTTTCATGAGCTAACAAAGCTAACAGGATCCCGCTCCGATTGCCAGTAAAGCAGAAAGATTTTTTAAAAATCTTGTCAGAGCATGATATTGTTTTTGGGGTGAGGATTTTAGCGTCAACAAAAATCCGTGGGTAAAAAATTGAAATTTTTTTATCTGCACGAGCATCTCAAAAAATCGGCTTTTAATAACGCGGTGTCGTTGCATTTACAATAGCTCTGATTTTTTTTTAAAAAGTTAATTAATTACTACAGCAAATAAAACCTTGAAAAATGCCATTTTGAGCATATGAAATGAAATAAATAGGAAATGTGATATTTTTTATCAACAATAAATGCGGGACAAAGTTTTTTTGCATCGTTTGCAATACTAAAGTGACTCATTCAATGGAATATTGAAAATGAATAAAAATATAATTTAACTTACACAAGCACGTGGTGCTTGGCCGTTCAAGAAATGATGTTCTGACATGATACATTGAAATATGCGTAGCAGATTTCATTTTAATCTTTTTTTTTGTCAAAAATTTAAAGTTTTAAAAATGTTTGTCTTTCTTCTGTTGCGGGATACACATTTAATGGAATACAGAGGATTTCGAGAAGTTTTTCTCAAAATTATGGTCTGTTGCTCTTAAAACAGGTTGGCAAGTGATGAGGAAGGTCAGAGATTGACCACCTGTGACTAAGGGCCAACCGCTTCGGAGAGAATGCCAGTGCTGAGAATTTATCAATAATATGGATGAATTATGTTATAGATAGCAGTCGGACACAACTAGTCCTGTCATTCAGTGGCAGTGGAGGGGTGGTCGGCTGTATTCAAGAAGAGGAAGGTGCATAGCGGAATAAAACAAGGCATAGAACTATGTGGGAAACTAAACAATAAGTATGTTCTACTCGCATTAATTTCTATTCTGAATGAGAACTTTTGATGGCACTCTAATGTGAATGGCACGGTACACAGCATCTTAAATTAACGATCAACCTCGCATTTTCTTTCCTTATAGTTATTTTATTAACTCTTTGCATCATTTATTTCCTAAAGTTATGAATTGCAGATCACCGAGGGTTGGTGTTCTTAATATAGCTTATTTTCTCTGGACTTCTCTTTATCTCAAGCTATGCTGCATAAAAAAACTGAAAATATGTTTATTTAAACACTAAATTTTTCCACATTAAAAAAAATTGTTAATTCTTGATTGTCAGCACGTGGATAGAACGGTCATGACATGCATTTAAAAATTGCCTTCGATAAGGTTGATATCAAAATATTTTAAGAGGACATTTCAAAAAAGTCTGCTTTTATTTCATTTTCAATAAATCTGTTGGTTTTTTAAAATTTGGTTCCCCTAATACAAGTGGTTGAAAGGCGAGATTCTCTTTACAATGTGATAACTGTTAAATTCAAGATATGTCAATCCTATTCCTTAAAATAAAGATCATTCGATGGTAATATTAAAAGCTTTCTTAACACATTCAGTGCCAAGGAAGTCACCGCATACCGCCCTCCTAAGATTTCTAGCAATGCAAAATTACAACATATTGTCGATACTTTAAAATTTTTCGATATTACTCTCACTACTATAATAGCATGAAAAGAGGAATATAGTGTAAAAAATACAAAAATATTATAAAATATAGACCCATAGTTCAAGCACATAGTATTGAAGCACTTCAATTAAAGAAAGGATGAATCAACGCATTCTTAACAATATATTATGACTTTGTAGTACAATTTTTTCCAGTCAATCTACTTAGATGCTTTTTTTTGGTTTCGACAGTACATTTTGAAAAAGTTCACACAATGAAAGCCTTTCTCATTATTGATTTTAATTCACGTCGTATTTTCTTAATAAACTTTCTCGTGAAGAAATGGAAAACTTAATTTCATTATCATTAATTTTGTGAACAAACCCAATGTTAGAAGAGTCACCAGGACCTATACTTAACTTCAATTGAGTTTAGATCTTTCATTTGAATATAGTTCTTAATAAGTAAGCGAAGAGCCAGCGACCGTTTCATTTTCACTACCCTCTTTGGTCAATCTATCAGCGACCTCATAACCACTAACGTTTACGAGTGATGCTACTCTCTTTGGCCATTGGAAGTGAACTTCGTGATTCTGAGAGATCTTCCTCAGTTTTAGGAAAACAGATTCGCTGGTTTATGCATATTATATGATAAGGAAAGCAAAATGGAGAGGGAGAGAGAGCAATACTCACGGCAGACGTTACACCTATCTTCGTCCGTGTTGTCCCCGCATCCATCAAGTCCGCTGCACAAAATGGCGGTGGACCTGCACCGACCATTGCCACACTGGAAGCTCTCTTTGGGACATTCTTCGCCTGAAAAAATGAACGGACGTTACATCTTCATCCTCCCTTTCGGCAACACACTCTACCCAAATTGCTTTAGAAAGGAACTAACCTCTCTCGCAGACCGCGAAGTCCTCGTCCGATCCATCGAGGCAGTCCACAACGGCGTTGCAAAAGGCATAGGCAGGAACACACTGCCCACTGGCACATCGGAAGGAGTGGGCATCACAAGGAATGCCTGAAACAGCAAGCTTCTGTCAGTTAATTGTCATTTGAAATGCGGAATTCACGCAGAAAATAATTTCTGATTTGCATGTCATGAACTGATGGCGCCATATTGAAGAAAATCGAATGAAAAAGATGATATCAATTATTAACAGTAGTAAAAATGAAAAATTCAGACTAATGATATATTTGAAGCATTTATTGTTTGAGTGAGGCAGTGTTATTCTAGTGCAAGATCCATTTTCTGAATAAACTATAGCGCAACTAGATGAAAATTTTAATTATGTTGTAAAACTGAATAAAATGTTTATAATCAGGTATTAAAGGAAGTAATATAAAAAAAAATTAAATCACTTCTTCCTAAGGTCAACAAAGAAAAAATGAATCTTATTTTCTTTTTATTAAATAATTGAAATTAATATAAATAATTTATCAAAAAATAATTGACTTTCGCAAGAATCGAACTCGCACATTTTTCACCTTTAAATGAAACATATTGAAATCCTCGTCTTTTACCGATCGAGCTACTGCCTGTCAATTTCCATTTTCATTACAAGCTACTAAAATTTTATTTAAAGTATTAAAAATGAATTAAATTTAATCAATGAATTGATATTTGAAAAAAACAAACAAACAAACTATATTTACATCGAGTGTCATCCCCTACAAGTTTTTAAAAAAATGTATTTGAACTCGAGTGGATGAATGAAAAGCCTTTTACTAACGATTGAAAATTTGAACGAGATGTATAAGCATATTTATAGGGAGAGCGTGAAGTAATGGCAGGAATCGAAAGAGGATTCTCACCGGTGTAGCATCTGGCCTCATCGCTGCCATCCGGGCATTCCCATCGTCCATTGCACACAGCGGATCGGGACAAGCAAGTGCCGTCGTTACATTGGAAGGATTCAGAAGGACAGGCTGAAACATATGCTGTCGTTAGTCAAAGTATGCTTACTGTTAATGTTTTTCAATACTAGTATTGTACTTTTCTAAGAAAACAATATCTGATGGGCGTCAAAAATCCTACTATTCATTTAAATCCATTTAAAATATTTGTGTCCATTTTCATAATTACTTTAGTCTGTAAAAAGCATTGTTGGAATCCTGTTTATTTCTGTTTGTAAACACAATAACTTAAAAAAAAATTAAACGAATGAAATGCGGTATTGTGCTTTTACATCGAAATCGCAGATTTGTAACAAACTTTGGATTTAAAATGAAGCTGTCAAAAAAAACCCTGTCTTTCTATCTAAAATGTTATCATAGGAAATCTAGTCTTCAATTAAAATGGCAAATGAGAATTGACATTAAAAACGCAATGGATTGTTGGCCCAGCTTCCCTAATAGAAAACCCGAGATAATTCTAACCCGACTGAGATTTAGCCTCATGCGGCTAAAATGGGTTCGTTTTCCAGAAATACATGGTTGACAAGTCCGGCTGTGAGAGGCGTTCGTTAATGATGCATGTATGACTCACTCGTCGGAAAAGTGTTTTAACATGCATTCTGGGCAAAGAATGAGCTTTTTGAAAGGATTCTGTTTGTTAAGCAACAGCCTTTGCAATTTATGAATAATCAAAAATGAAATGTTTAAGATGAGATTCTTTTAAAAAATTGATTTTGCTTTATAATGCAAATTTATCATGCTAAAATTTCATTCACATCTATAATTTTCTACCCCCCACAGAAATGGGAGGTGTAGAAAATGAAAAGCTGCTAACCGAACGGCGTGCAGTTCTCTTCGTCTGTGCCGTCCAAGCAGTTCTTCTCTCCGTCGCACACGAAGTACCAAGAGATGCACTGTCCACTCGTGCACTGGAAGGTGTCATTCAGGCACTCTGCAATAAAATAAAACAAGAATGATAACCAAAAATTGAAACCTGCTTTCTCAAATTCCATGTTCTTAAGCCATTACTTGTCTTAATTGATTTAAGCCATTAATGAGTTTTAACAGGTTAGAAATAATCATGAGACTATCAGAATACGCATTGATATATTGAGAATCGGGTTAATGACGCACATTAGTGACAAGTTGTAACTTTTTGTTGATGACAATTCGCCCAATAGGACAGTCACCTTTACCATTTTCTAATAACTGTAAAAAAAGAAAATAAATGTGGGAGTCTAACCAAATCTTCCAACAATGTTACTCTTCAGATAGAAGGGATTTTATTTGCGAAGTGTCTAGGGCTTTTTAATATTTACGGGTTCAGTTTAAAAACTAAGATTAAAATAATGCAAACGAAGGAGGAAGCAACTTCTTTAAAACAGAATTTATTTAGAGTTAAAGGAAAAAATTTACAAGGGGAAGTATTTACAGAGAAATAGAAAATGGATTAAAACATGGAGATATGAAAGAAACAGAAAGTTAGTTAATTCCCTTTAAGAGGACCTTAGAAGTTTAAAAAAAAAGTACATTATGTGACTGAAGCATCTTACCACTTCGTTATCGAAGAAAGCTTAGTAGGCCTCTGGCTGAATATTAATTGCGTCGGTGTTACGGAAGCGAGACAGATGGCGTTGATCTGAAATGTTGTATTAATTAAAATTATCGTCCTCTGGGAAATGATCTAACTTTTTACAACTACGCCATGGACCATGTCGTACAATGGGACAACAGAATAAAATGATGGATAAACAAAATAGTCCCGTGGGATATCCAACATGAATGCCCTATAAGTGATAAATCACCAATTTTCTACCCGTTCATTTTGTGGCTTCAGAGACCTCAAACCAATACAACAGCATGCTCTCAGATGATAAAGATGTTTTAGCAACAACAAAAAAAAATGTAACAACTTTGAAAATTGACTTAAACTTTTCAATTACAAATTTAATTTCTGTTTTTAAATGATTTTTTGGTGATTTATCGCCAAATGTGACAACCTTCTGCATTATTTTCTAATAACTCTAAAAGCGAAAAATGGATGCCACAAAAGCGATAAATCGCCAAATAATTTTTAATCCTCCTGTATTGATTGCACAAAAAGGTAACATAAAATAAACTCACGTGTATTTCTGGAACTGCATTTCGGTGTGTCGACCACGCATTCGCACCTTCCTTGGATGCATCTGCTGTGCGGGTCTCTCGCCTGGCACTGGGAGTGGGACAGGCACGGTTTCCCGAGGGACACTGGCTTTGAAGAGATCTCTGAAGAGGGAAAGAACGATTAGGGCGCATGAAAGTAGAGATTGAATCGAGTTTTCAAAAATTCTGTTAGGATCGTATCACCAACATAATTGAACTTGTAAATTCAAATGTAACTAAGCACTAGTATACACTTCTTAATATAAGATAAACGGAACCGGCTTTTGTGTCGTGAAATACCGCATTGTTTTTTTCTTTCAACTTTCTTGTATACAAAGTACAGAGAAAATATTGTAATTGTCAAAAGATTAAAGAGTTGGGCGATTCTCCTTGTTATAGACCTCCTCCAGCTCCAAACACATATTTTTAAAATGCGTCAGTCTATCTGTATATCTATGGCAAGGATAACTCAAAAACGCTTTGAGTAAATAGTTCACATTTGGTATATGTCTTTACAGCAAACTTATAAATGTAAATCAAATTTTGAGCAAAATCTGTTCTGGGGAAGTTTGTCTGTCTGTCTATTCAAATATTATTTAATATAACCCATAAACATTGCTATATGTAATATGAAACAAAACAAGACATGATACACCGACGTGTGCATAACATTCCTCCTTGATATGCTAAGAGCTACAGTTGAGGATGCATTAATGCAATTGAACTTGCTTTTATAAAATGGTGGATGCCACATTAAGCATGCTTTGTAGAATATTTTAGAAACAATTGCACACATTTTAAACCGATATCTTCTAGCCTTAGTTTGTTTGATAATGTTACATACAGCACCATTTCCATATAGAAGACTTGTAATCTTATTCATTTAATGTTTGTATTTGTAACATATTAATAATTTTTCACTTTTATCAGTCATGGTATATTTGGCAGATCTTATTTGATTTGTTGCGTTATGTTAATCGATTGACTTTAGTTTAGTTCTGTTAACTCTTTTACATTCAATGCCGAGTCTGAATCGAGCATCGAATACTGAATTCTTAATTTTTAAATCTGCAATGAAGTGGAAGTGGTAATTTATAAAACAAAAATAAAAAACGCTTGAATATCTCAAAATCTTCTTGCATCATTATAGAAATTAAAATTATAATAATAAATGTCCTAAATAGGAAATGCCATCTGATTAGGAAGTTAAGTAAATTCGTAAGTCGAGGACGACGTATGATTAGTTGGTGGAATAATAATGTTCACTAATGATCAGTACTTTTTTACCAAAAATACCAAACCATTGATCGTTATCAGGGCACATTTAGCACAAAAGCAGGGCAGAAAACGTTGTCAGTTTATCTCCGTTTCGCAGAGAAGTAGGCATTGAATAAAAAATGCAGTACCTGAGAGAGTGGCCTCGGTGCAGACTTCTCCCTGTCGTTCGTGAAGGCACTGGCACTCTCCCTCTCTACACACAGAGAGTAGGGTTGCCTGCTGACATTCGAAATCATCGTTACATCTTCCACCCAGACCTGCAAAATGAAGTTTATACTATTTTTTAAAAGACCTGACTGCGATCAACAGAGATTCTTATTTAATGAGGTTCTAGTTTAGTGTAGGTATATTAACTTCCCATTGTAAAACAGCACTAGAGCTATTTTGGGACGGAGTTCGTAATTTTGAACCACGGTCAAATGATGAGGACGACACCTCAGCTGGCACACCTCCTCTCCACATCACACCATTGGAAGGACGTTTGCCCCTGACGGATTTAACATACAACTGACCCCCTTACACAACGGTTCTTCGGTGGAATCGGGTCTCGAACTTAAACCCTACGCTGACCTTACCACCAGGCTACCGCGGTTCCTCGTTTAATGAGGATCTGAAATTTTCAACATGGAGAGCAACTATATTTTCTTCTTTACAGATGATGGCCGTAAACAGAAGAAGGTCAGTCACTCCATTGGCAGCCAAAAATTAAGGAGCTCAGAGATTATTTTGAAATTTTAATTCATAAAAAAAGTTAAGCGATATTTCGGAGGATTTTTTCGTAACAACCTTTGAAAATATTACCATGCAAAACAACAAGCGACCCTAAAATTAAAATAAAGGTACAGGGTGTCCAAAAAGTTCCCGTACTCCAAATTAAAAAAATCATTGTCCATGATTTTTTTTTCAAGTATATTAAATTTGCCATACGAGTAATGAAACCATGGACATGCTTGAAGCTTTTTTCGGCGATCGACTCATCTCAAATTTTTTTTGACCCCCTCGATCCCCTGATCTGACCATCCCGAACTTTTTTCTGTGGGAATATTTAAAGGACAAAGTTTATGCAAGGGATCCTCAAACAATAGATGATTTGAAAATCGCAATCACCCAAAGGATACAAGAAATCACTCCTAGCATGTTAAAACACGTTTCGAAAAACAGGCGCAAACGAGTTCAGCTTCGTCTCCAAGAAAGGGGTGGACATTTTGAACATTTATCATAAATGTAAGTTCAGTATTTTTTCCTTAGTTATGTAAAAAGTGCTTTTTATCACTGGCATAAAAAATTCTTTTTAAACCTGTTGTTTTTGTAAAATAAATTCACAAATCATCAGTACGGGAACTTTTTGGACACCCGGTACTTTTTTCAATGATGCTAATCCAGTTTTCTCTAGTTTTAGCAAATTATAAAAATGCAGTGCAATTCACAACCATAATTTTCATTGTTGCATTAAATTTACAGCTAACCTCATTGCTTAGAGAATATCTAGTTGCATTGATTCTTTATGGGAAACCGCTGGAAGGAGTCCCTTCTAAACTCTCGCATATTCTCTAATAAATGTACTTGTCTGTGTATTGTTAACAGTATGCCATTGGCAAGCAATAGATACGAAAGATACTACCAGAGGGCGCTATTTGGTGATTTGTTTTATCGATTAATCCCTGAGGTGTTACTTCTTGTGTACAGCCGACCATTCAGCCACCAATGAACGTAGCAGTATGCCTGAGGTGTGACTAACATGCAAATATCAAAAAACCGAATCTTTCTTTCGGAAGCTTCTTTAAAGCGACTGAAGCACATAAATAAACCGCAAATCAGCAGTTGTTGTCAAAAAAAATTACAATCTTAATTTCACAAATACAAATCATTGTGTTTTGATGCTAGTGAAAGTGCAGATGACAATACATTACCTCCTCTGCCATCGAATGTAAACTTAACAGATTTATCTACAAATTTGATTTATATTTACATTTAAGACGTTAATTCTGTGAATCAAATTTTATTCATCTAGTTCTTTCCTTTTATACATAAAGTCTTTGAGTTCTAGTGTTCCCAGACGGAAAGACAGACGTTGAATTAAAGCAGCAGAGGCAAGCGAAATGCGGAGATTTGTTCAACTCTTCAGGTCGAATTTCCCGACGACTAAAAAGCTTTCTTTTGGTATGGAAGAAAGTAACAATCAGAGTTTCAATTGCCGAGTGGGAAAGGATATTAATTAACACTTCTTTTTATATAAGCTGGTTTCGTTTGATACGAAAGATATCATGATACGTTGATAAATGAAAAAGATCATTCCTGGAATACTGTAACTACAATATATTCTCTAGTACCCGGTTCGCTCCAATCTATCTTCCGTACTATTAGCCCTAGTTATCTAATTAATTTAAAACTATCCGTGAAGGGGGTAGTGGTATTCAGTACTATTCGAAAGAGGGATCTAATTAATACTGAACTATTCAGTATTCCTTACTATAAGCCCTAATTATGAATTAATGACGATTAATTCGTAATTAAATGACGAAAGCAAGGCGTAGAATTGGCAACATTTTCTAGCCATTGGAAGTGGGATTTTGCTACGATCCTAATGCGTGTAGTGTACAAAATGCAATTTCTGATAGGAAAAGAGCAGGATTCTACTCCTTGTTCATTATTTCAACAGAGTATAATAAACCTCATTTGTTGCTGCTGTTCCTGATTATAACTGTGCAACATGTACATGATTCGTAAATTGTTTTTGGAGGTATGCTTGATATATTTTTTAAGTATACCAGAAGTGAAATATACTGATTTCCTGCCTAAAGGGGAGCAATGCATATCCTTTAACTTACTCTAATAAATTTTTGCAGTGAAGTATAGAAACATATATAAACTTCTATTTTAACTCGACACCTTACCAGCAACTGCTTTTAATGATACGCTTATACATACGCTGCTTTTATAAATACACTTTGTTATATGGATGAAATTTAGTATTTAGTTTTCATAATATATTTTTTTGTTAAATTTTAAACAAAATCTAATCACAAAAATTATCAGTCTGATCGAGTGCTCGTGACTGCATCCATAAAATGCGAACATACATTTTGCCATTTAGTGCTACCGCCTAAAGTGTAGACCTGCATCAAATTTTGAATGGATATCAATAGATTGACCTTTCTGCTTTCAAGTAAAGGCGATAATTCGAAAACGTAATACATCGACAGATGAATGTTGGTATGGGATCTTGCTTGTATTTTAGTTCTGTGCCAAATTTTAGTTTTAACCAGTAGAAAAATAATACATCTAAAATATATATTGGACTTTTCTTCATTATACTATGAAACACAGAGCTCTCACGTGTGGAACTCTGAAAACAAAAATCTGAGCTGTTGTGGCGTCATGGCCTCATTCAAGGTTCACAAGGTTAACGTTTTTATAATGTTGGAAAGGACAAACCTCTGTATTAGGGTGCATGCAAGGAAGATTTGGAGACATTATTCCCATTAGTTAGCTCATTAGAACCAATATTTCAGACAGTATTTCCAATTTTTACTGACCTGGAGCGCACTTTCCATTGGAATCTGTAACCAGCGGACATTCACACTTGCCGTAGATACCCGGCACGATGAACTGGCATCGACTGTTCGGATCCGACATCTCACAATGCTCTTGACTTACGCAGTACTGGCCGACGGGGGCAGCTGCAAAAAACAACACAGTCAATGCATGTTGCCATTTTAAAAAAAATTAATTAAACGATTAGATATAAGTAGAAGCTTGGTTTATTCTATGCAATGTGATTTTAAAAGAGGAAATTATATTCCTCTTGATTCTCTTTTTCAATTCCTACTACTAGTTCCCACTTTCCCTATATAAATAACTTTTTATTAAGGCACTAAAGTTCAAATACATTTTTTAAAACTTGCAGGGGATAACACTTGATGTTAATACATTTTTTATCAAATATTAATTCATCAAAAATAAAATTAAGGAAGTTCATCATATTTTATATGCGAAAGGTTCCGTTTCGCGCCAACAGATGACGTTACGAAAATTCTACCCATTTTTTTACAATTTCTACTATTGATTCGCACTCTTCCAAAACACACACACAAGCATATATAAGCATTTATGCATCATTTTTTTCCTTCCCTATCTTAAGATAAAGAATTGAAAATCTTTTCTTGTTCCGAAACTCTGCCAAGAAGACATAAAACCTTATATTTATATATTATCTTATATTATAGCAAAGTTTAAAGATGCAGACCATATATTTAAATCCTTGACTCACAATTTTTTCTGGAACTTGGTACCTCTTTCTATTTTTATTGTGTAAATATAATTAATTAGTAACAACGCCTACAATATTTTATATTGATACTGATAGGCTGTTGACTGATTTTAACTGACGATATAACTCGCAAATGAAGAAATAATAATAATGAATAATTAAATGCGCCTTTTTAATGGCATTTCTCCCATAAAAGTCTGAATATCATATTTATTTAATAATTTATGAGATATTATAGCCGTAGGTTATGCTGGTTAGTGAATGATTTAATTTTGTATAAAGTGAGAGAGAACTAATTATAATTTTGATCCGGTGTTTTATAGAAAAATTGGTGAAAAAATCAGAAACGGGTACAAAAAAAATCTTCTCTGCAAAAGTGGATTGAGTATTGTGTGAACAAAGAATGAAAGTAGAACAGATTGTTCAATTAGTCCTTACAAATGTACAAATAAAAACATGAGAAGTGGTTTGGAGCATTTCAAAAAACGAAGTATGGAAAGTAATAGCGATTTTGAACTACCTCTTCGACAGAAGAGACGGCTCAAAGGTTAATGAAATTTGGTTAAGGTTAATGAATAACTAGAGATATAAAGTTGAAACGATAATTCTATCCAACTTTTATATTCATAAAAAACATCTCTTCTTCGTTTATCCATGTTTTCTTTTAGAAGCTGCCTGCAATGCGTCAAATCTACAGCGTGGCCATAAAATAAATTTCTCTGTTTGGCGGCGTCTACTGCTAAAACGGATGAGAGAAATGAAACAACATTTCTAGTACAGATATGGTGTAAGATATTGGAAGATGAATACCACAGACAAAACATTTTACTAAAAGTTTCCGATAGGAGATATACTGGTGTTGATAGCACGTACGAAAGTGGAAATTTACATTTCGTAGAAATTTGCCTATTAAAAAGGGAAGGACAAACGATCTCTTAGCATTCGTTCTTGACTATTGATATGTTCTTGACGTTCGATAATGACTGTTGATTTGTGCTTAATATAGGCCCTACCATACCTTAGCTTGCTTCTACACTAGGCAGTGTAATGCCGTGGCTGCTCTTAAACAAGCCTGCATGTCTTGAAAGAGAACATATGACGGGCTGTTTTGAACATTGAAACTGACAATTTACACGTAGCGGTGGAGGACGTCATATACCGTATGAAGTATATTGTATACAGGGTCACTGAAATATTGCATGCGACCTTAATATTGATGAATAAACTTATTTTCTATGAGTTGCATGAATTCATTCATAACAGCACTCCTACGACGCCAGTAGTTCCTTTATACACAGAATTTGATACTTTTTGTGCGGAATTCATCTTTCCATGATCCCACAGTCTATATGCAATGCGATTTCCTTTTGCTCTTTCATTTTAAGAACAGATACCGCCAAACAGGGAAAGTTATTTTATGGCCAGCCTTTATTTCAATGATGTTTGCTCGATAACTTCTAGCAATCACGGATCTGTTATTTTTCAAGCAAAATGTAACTTCGTCTGAAACACTAAGCCTAAATGGAATTTGTGTTCATTGGGATATTATTATTTTATTTGGTTACATTCTTCTAGAAGAGAAATGTATTTTTTTAGATAAGAAGAGTGAAAAGAGTCCAGATACTCACGGGGAAGGCACTTGTCCATCCTGAGGGGGAGGAAGTTCTCTTTGCATTGGCACACTTTGCTTTCGGAGCATATGCTGTTGGCCACTTTCACTTGGCATTGGCCGTCCGCCTCGCAACTGTAACCCAGGAGACTCGCTGCAAGCAAGAACAGAATGGATAAAATATTTTTATCCAATAACCCTTAACATTATAACTCTAATTTTAGTATAAAATTCATGTCAGATGTGTTTAATTGCCTTTTGGTCTGTTTTCTGTTATTTTGATTTTTTTTTCTTTTTATACATAAAAACATGAATTTGTAAAAGGTTATTTTACAACTTAATATGAATCGTATTCAGAAAATAAGTATCGTTTCATTGTGCCGTTGCCGCAACACTACGGTCGGCGTTCCACGCATGCGCACTAGTCTGCTTTGCTCATTGGCTCTCAATTGACGCCATTTTGGTTGTTCTAAGTTGGGTTTTCAGTTTGTTGTGCACATTTAAAATGTTTAAAACAGTAACTGATTCCGCCGACTTTGAAAATTCGTGCTGCAATTCGATTCCTGAACGCAAGGAATGGGAAACCGGCTGAAATGTATAATCTCCTTAAAGAAGTCGACAGTGAAGACACGATGATTGATGGAAATGAATGGATGGATGTGGGTGGTTGAGTCAGTAACATATGTTAGAATGTTTAATGAAGATCGAACTAGTGTCCGTGATGAGGCCTAGAAAGTTGCGGGCTTCTTTTGTCAATGTTGATTTGGCAAGGATAGGTGATGAAAATATCCATGAGAATAGACGTTTCACGATGACAACGCTTTCAGACGAATTTCACCCACTTTTTTGTACGAAATTGTTGGAGACCGCTTGGGTTATCACGAGGTCTGTTTCCGATGAGTTGGCGGAAAATGTCCATGAAGAAGGGGTAGAAAAGCTGGCAACCCGCTAGGACAAGTGTTCGAACATCGATGGAAACTATTTAACTTAAGATATGCTCTTTCAAGTAAAAATAAAATTGGTTTAAAATTTTTTTCTTCTAGTCTTTTTTTAAAATAGTACTTATTTTTCGAATATGTTTCCTGTTATGAAACGCATTATACTATGGTTATTAAAAAGGATTGACAGCATTCTTTTTATCCTTGATGCTAATAATAACTCTCTTTTCTGCCTCTTATATATATATA
>JAOUZG010002851.1:3388871-3415806 GCA_026289955.1 Argiope argentata | reverse complement strand
CTTAGAATGGGCTTAATTCGTCAAATTAGGGGTGAGAGTAAAGATAAAAAAATGTTTATATTTAACAATAAAGTAAACTCGGATTAATCGTGGACTAATTTTAAAATAAACTGAACTGTCGGAACTAATTTTATAATAAACTCTTGGAAGCAACACGATACTCAGATACACGTGAAAAAGAAATCGAACGAAAAAGTATCTAATAAGCCAAAAATAAAAGTTAAAGAATGACGAAAAATTCTGAAAATCTGTTCATCTTTCCATGTCTCACCCCTTTGTGGGATAGAATCGTCGAAAAGGGGTCGTCTCAGGATATTGAAACGAGCAGCAACTATCATGCTCATTATGTTTTCGTAAATGTTGATTTCTTGAAAGTACAGCAACCGGACTGAGAAACCTTCAATAGAGGAAGGTAAATGCCGATTCAGTTTTGAAGAATCAAACTGAGAGACAACAAACCTCGCAAGCAGGCAGTGTTATTGGCCTTGAAGTGGTAAGGGAGGCAGGTGCACACGCCTCTCCGACTGTCGCAGTGGCTGTGCTGCACGTTGTCGGAACACTCACTGGACGTGCGGCAGGAATCACCCAGTCCTAAAAAAGAGATAAAAATAACTCATTATACATTCAAAGACTAAAAAAAAAACAACCAATTCACATACATTTGCAATTATAAATGTTCTTCAAACGATATTTCCTTTGTACGAGCTTGTTTTAAAACGAACCTTTTAAAAACTATGTATTCTTGCAAATAACTTGCTTTTATGCAAGCATATTTGAAATGTGATGAAAAGAAACTCTTATTATTTTGTGCAAATAAAATTCATTCTCTTATTTATATATTTTTTTATAAGGAAGGCATTAAATTAATGAATCTACGTGGCCAACTCAAGATTTAAAAACCAATGAAAACCGTTAAAAAAATTAGATTCCAAGAATATTTAATAAACGCTATACTACGCAGAGTTAAGATTCTCATTTGCAATATAATTGTAAACCTATAAACGAAGGCTACGAAATAAAGGTCAATAAAAAAAATTGGAAATCGTTAAACACAACACTTTTCTATATTATTCACTGGCGAACAAAACCGACTACTACCGAGGTTTCATCTCGTTTGAGATTACAGCAGGAAAGAAGATAGAATTATACTTGCGTTTACAATAAATAAAACTATGACCATGTCCTCTTTAAGGATCAATATTTTTTTTTTCAGACTGTAAAAGAATTTAAAAATCTGGAGCAATGGTCTCGCGTTGTAGTGATTTAGAAATGAAAATTAGTCTATCCATGGCTGATAGTTGCATCTGTTTCATCAGAAGCAACTTAATTCAAAACGTATCGGCACGAGAACAAAAATAAGTCTATAAAAAGATTAAAATGAAATCCGCTATGCATATTTCAATGTATCATGTCAGAACATCATTTAACTTGAACGCTCAAGCACCGCCTGCTCGTGCAAATTAAATTATATTTTTTATTCATTTTAATGGTTTTAGAAATGAGTCACTTTTAGTACTGCAAACGATCCAAAAACACTTTGTCTCGCATTGATTTTTTTTTAAAAAAAATATCGCATTTCCTATTTATTTCATTTCACATAATCACGTGCTCAAAATGGCATTTTCCCAGGTTTTATTTTCTGTAGCCATTAACTTATTTTTTTAATCAGAGCTTTTGTAAATGCAATGACAACACGTTATTTAAATCTGGTTTTTTTAGATACTCGTGCAGATAATAAAATTTTTATTTTTCGTCAGCGGATATTTGTTGACGCCAAAAACCTCATCTCCAAAACAACATCATGTTCTGACGTGATAATAAGAATTTGATAAGACTTGCTGCCTTCTATAGAGATAAATGCTTCAGAAAGAAGAAAAGAAGACAAATTATTGATTTTTAAAAGCAAAATATAATGAATATCCTGTAAAAACAAAAACAAAAAAAATATGTAAAAAATTATAAATAATAATGAAATTGATTTTTAAAAGCATGACGATCCCACAGCTACAAACTAATAAAAGCATCTCATATAAGATTATTGGATTGCATGCCCTAATAAGCTGTTATATTTCAAAATAAGAAAACAATCTTTTCCAAAACAGAGGAAAAGTGACAAAAATTAAAGAAGTCTGGATAAGGCTGAAAAATATCTAAAGCAAATAGGGTGAACTGATAGATGTTTTTAAGCTGTGTAAGGGCAAGAGGAGAACACTTGGTGAATCAGTCTTGCTTTCTAATAGACAGTAATGCTTGAGAAGAAAATGGCGCTATTCAATACAAATTTCCTATTAAAATTTTGTTCGGAATGGACGTATTACGAAATTTAATATTTTTATAAATACTCAAATATTTCTGGATGCGGTCATAACTGTGACTGAACACGATGCCAAATGGCTTTGACAAAAAGCCTTAAAAAAGTCACAAATTAAGAAAGGAAAATGTTACTCACTCAGCGATTGTCTTATATCATTACGACTGTAGAAGTCTCTGCTGGTCGCCGAGGACACCACCTGCAGAAGATTATTTTAATGCACTTAAAAGCCATGAAATTGGGGAATAACAAATAATGTGAGATTAAATTCGATCAATCATAGAATAGATAAGCATAATCAAGCATAGATTAGTTCAAACATGCATAGCTATTTTCAAAAGAATATTTATAAAACCTCATCATGACATTTAAAAAAAATGTCGACAGAAAGAGCAAAAGTGGCATTTTATCATATTATGTTCATGAAGTACTAATATTCTGTTTAGATTCTACACTCTACTGATTCTGTAATTTTGCTAACGAAAAAGGTTAGTCGTTCATCAGCCAAAACCACTTTCCTACAAAAATTAATATAAAATGGATGGATGATAAAGATTGTTTATTAAGATTTTTGTAACAACACACTCGTTATAAAAATCAATGAAAAATACTTAATCAACCGCAATGGAAGACACAGTACTAATCCATTCATATATAACTGGTAATTTAATTCACCATTTCCTAATTTGTACTTATTAAAGTTGATGATCTAATCGGAAAGCAACCAGAAAATAAAATTAATAATTTGAGAGGAGTTTCTTTCAACCTCTCTCTACATTCTGTATAGAAGAACAGGTCCAACCGTGCCAGAAAAAGTTAGCTCCTCTTTTTCGTGGCATCATTTTCTTCCTGGAGTTTTAATGGCTTTCATTTTGAATGGATTTCTTGTTCGTGATTCTGAACATATCCTATAACCTCCTAAACATTTTTTATGAGTGGAGAGTTTGTTCATAAGTTCGTGATTCGGGACAGATTTGGCTGTAGAAGTAAAATTCATTTGAAATATGTGTAATAAAGCAGTAACAACTATGTCACGAATAAAACTTTTTTCCCTGTAACTATAGCAAGTATATTTATTGCATTACTGTATTAAATTTTCTATTATTTTTTAAGTGTTTATATTTTATTACTCTATTAAACAGCAAGTATATTTATTATTAAATTCTTCTATCTCATTGCGACTTAGCGACGAGAGCTAAAGATACAAAGATGTCCTGCATGCCAGTCTTGATGGATACCTTGAAAATAATGATATTAGTATATTATATTTATTTAATTTTAACGAGTCAAATGTATTGGGATGACAGGAAAAAAATATGAGTCAAGTGATTTTTACACTGTAATGCAATTGGCCTCTCAGTAATTGGAAACATAGTATGGTGGGAGGGGGGGGGGTCAGTGCCAGAGATCATTATAAAGTTTGCAATTTTACTGATTTATTTAGTTTCTAATATATATTTATTTATTGCATTAAAATTTCAAAATTGAATCATCAATATTTCAGGATTTCATTTTTATTTACGATGGTAAAGGAGATACAGCCGTAAATAGCAAATTCACATGCCTTTTTTTCCATCTTTGATTTTTCTTTACTTTAATATTTTAATTCTCTGCACTCGGAAAAATAATTCGATGCATAATTATTCAACAATTACAAAGATTTGTTTATTACTCCAAAAAATAAATATATGTAAGTATTTTTAAGTTAAATTTCACAAAAAGATTAATCTACTTTTTTTTGCTGTTTTATAAGTATTTTCAACAATCAAAATAAAAAATGAATAAATAAAACGTCAAAATGATGCACCATCTAGAAAGGTGTCTGAAAGAAGACATCCAAGTGCAAAGATTTTAAAAAAATGAGGCGTTTTTTTTTGTCAGTATTGAGGATGGGTTTCCTTTTTTTTGTATGTTTATATGATAAAATTGTTGTTATTGTTGTTTGTTATGCTACTTGCCATGGACAAGTTCATTGGCGCAGTCCACAATTAGCCTAATCAGCGTCTCTTGTTTTGTAGAAGCTCCAACTTGGGACAAGATTGCGACTTTTGCTATTCACTCATCAAATTCACTTGCACAGCCCTTTTTCACAGAGGGGGAGGCACCTTCACACACCTTACAGACAGAACACAGAAGAACAACCATGCCCGAACTGGGACTCGAGCCCAGGACTTCCAGATAACGGGAAAGGCTCGCTACCCTTATGCCAGGACACCGGCCTGATAACATTATGCACGTTCCAAGCATTCCTTTGAACTTGTTTTTATGTTCCATATAATACCCATAAGAAGACAACCATATGAAGATGGGATGTTTCCAATATCATGGTTGGTTCTTGGTGCGTATAAGAAGGGCACACGGGATGTACTTCCTAAGGGAAGGGTTGTACCGAGGCCGATAATAATATTTTGGAGTCAACCCTAGTTCCCGCCTTACTATAGTTGCGGATTTGGGATCAGTTATATATTTCACTCTCTGATAGGGCAAATTGACTCCAGTATGGTTATGAGAAGATATAAGATAAGATGCCACAAATTTTTATTTTTATTTTCTTTCTCTAAGATTGCTATAAATATTCGTATTAAAGGGATTATATGTATCTTAAAATATAAATACAACTTTGTGTAATATTGCAGAAAGTTTTCAAATAAAATATTAATCGAATTTATTCACATCTAGAAAATAGTAAGGAATTAAAAAGTTTAAATTTCAATTAAAAATGCAAATTAAAATATTTTAAGAGCAATTTAATTTAAATGTTCAATTTGAGCAGACGTTCTTCAAAAATAACGGCTTTATTCGCGTTTTCGTTTGTCTCACCTTTTCCAGCGTTATTGTATGGTAAAAGGTCGACTTTCTGTTTGTGGTTCGAAAATTCTATGAAATATTATCTGAAAATTTTCAGTACTGATATTAAATTCTTGAAATATTTTGTCCCTCAAACACTGTCCGATGAATCCAATAAAAGATAAAAGTCTACTTAAAGTAGTTTATTTAATATAATGGAAATTCAAACGCCGATGTCCTGGCACGGGTAGCGCATCTTCCCCGTGATCTGGATATCCCGCGTTCGAGTCTTAATTTGGGCATAGTTGTTCTTTATCTGTTCTATCTGTGAGATGTGTGAATGTGCCTCTCGGTATAATAGGCGCTGTGCAAGCGAATGTGATGTGTGAGTAGCAAAAGTCTCACCCTAGGCTTAAACTAGCTGATTGAGTCAGCGAGATTGTTCATGGCAAGTGTCATCAGAAGCAACAGCAATGAAATTCAAACTCAAATGTAATTAGCTTAACAAGAGCTAACTAAAACGAAACAGCCAACCGGCAAACACAGTTCATGATTTTCTTTATACATAAAAGAAAAGTAAGACGGTCTTCACATTCCTTTCAGATTGCAAAGAGGGCATTGATGAAATACGATAATGATAATTATATCGATCACTGCTCACTTCTTCAGCTTTAAATTTCAATTCAGCTTTTCAAAACAGTTGCAAGGGAATTTATTATAATTCTGAATCTTCTATTTTAAGGGAAGATTCACACCCTTCGGTTGAGTGATGTAGTTCTTAGCCTCCGGTACGTCTCCTATTAAATTACCTTTTCCAAACTGTCTACCTGTCAGTACTTTTTTATTTTATTTCAGGGGTTCAAAGACTGGTTTGTTGAACTTCGGGTTAGTGACTAGTTAAATACAAATTCGAATGCGACCAGTGATTGGCGTGGGTATGTGAATCTGAAGTGCATTAAATCTGATACAGTTAAAACCGGCTGCTGTCAGTTTATTTGAGAATGCATCTTTTAGAAAGGAAAAGAAAAAAATGACTAATTCAAAAAAAGAACTAAATAAGCCTATAATGATATATCTAAGAAAATAATTTGAAGCAATTTACAAAAACTTTTAAGCCTTGTTTCAAATGAATAGAATAAGATATTTATTAGAAAAAGGGCTTGCAGTCGGTTCTGTTTTGTTAATTTTTTTAAAAAAATATTATGAAATTATATGAAAATAAATACTTTCTTATCCATGTAATCCGTAAATACCACCGTAATTTATGTAACATTTCATCTTAAAAACTGCAATATTAAAATTGCAAAATTGCTTATTTTCGTAAAGGTGAATTTTTTATTTTTTTTGACTTTAAGAATCCAAAAGTATGGAAAGCTTATTAAATATTTAATGCTTTGGTGAAATAATATCATTATTGAAAATAACATGTAGTATATTTTTTTTTACCTGACACAATCTTTATTTAACTCAATGTTAAGCTTTTTGGGGGAACTTTAACAGCAGAGTAACAAAAAATTTCGTATTTCGGTCTGTGATATTCTAAATGCCAAGGAATGGTTTCCAGAAATAGTAAATTACAATTCTGAATATTCTTGACAGTCTGGAATTTGTGTTGCTGTTTCTTATGGCACTTGCCATGGACAAGCTCGCTGACTCAGCCAGCGATTTTAAGCCGAGGGTGCGTCGCTTGCTTTAAACAGCGCCTACGAGGACCAAGAGTACGTCTTAGCTACTCACTCACCACATTCTCTTGCATAGTCCTTTTTTACAGAGGGGACACCTTTACACATCTCACATATAAAAAAGATGAAGAACGGCCATGCCCAAGTTGGGACTCGAACCCAGGACGCCTAGATCACGCTAAAAACGCGCTATCCCTGTGCCAGAACACCTGTTTGGAATTTCTAATCCTTTTTTATCGAAAGTGTGATTTGCTAACATTGCAATATACAGCAATAACCGAAGAAATGAAAGTTATATTTGAGATTATTGCCTGAAATGTATGGAAAACATGTAATATAGGGAATGTACAATTAAAAATTTAATTAATCCTTAAATTCATATACTACTTCAAAATTTAATAAAAGCTGTTTGGTTATTAGTAAAACAATGAATTATTTGTCGTAAAACCCGAAGTTTTTTTTTCAATATTTCGCAAAACATCTGAATTCGACGACACCTCCTTTAATCGACGATTTAGAGTTACTGTATAACCCAAAAAAAACATCTGGAGATGCAGTAGCAGTTACTAATAGTAGCATTTACTACTATGCAATAGCAGTTATTAACGAATTAACGAATTTCATTAATTTATTAGTAAAACTCAAAGCGGAAAATACAGAGGAGGAATTATTTCCTTTCACACTTTTAGCAACAATAAAGATATAATGGGAGGAAATACATAACACTACAAAAAATTTTAATACCGGCATCCTGGCAAAGGGGTAGAGCGTCTTCCTCGTGATATGGGCGTACTTAGTACAACAACAACAAAACTTTTAACTGATGTGCCGCTTTAGTTGTAATTCGCTCGCAATTTGCTCGAGTTTCTTTGGAGTTATTTACCGACATCCGACTGCCAAAGGTAAAATCTCTATATTCCGTTACCTTCGCGTATGATTCTTGCATGCCCGACAAAACAGGGGCTTACTGCATGTTTTTTTTTTTCACATTGCAAATTGAAAGAATTGCAACGCAACGTAAAAAAGGGATGCAGCTGAAACCATTATAAAATATATTTCTTTGTTCCTATCTCTTATAATGGAATTTCCATTTACAATCTGCAGTAGAAATCTATCACTGGCCAACATATGACACGTAATCGGTTGGTTGGTTGGATTGTTTTTGCGTTTTACAGGTGCAAGAGCCATTCTTGGCCAAACTTTCGTTCCGTTCGACCGAAAAGGTAGAAGCAATTCAAATTAAAAACAATAAAGACTGATCGTTAGAATGTATACGAAGCAAAAATGAACCAAGAAAAAAAATGAATATAGAGTTCAATTTTCATAAAACACCCAGTTTATTTTAAAAAGTTAAAAACGTTTGGATGGCGTTTCTTACAAATCAGGTTTTTCAAGATAAGAGACGTTAGAAATAAAATGGTAATGACGATGTTAATTAATAGGACATTCATCAAAAATGTGATTCATATTAAAATTCATATGACACGTGGGACAAATTAGTGCTCTATTTCCAAAAAGTAGGGACATTGATTAAAATGAGTATGACCTATACGGAGACGAGTCGATTTGACATCAACCTCTCGCATAGGTAAAGCGGGCCACAAAACCAATTGCGAGTTTTATTGGATGCAATTTGCTCTGGATTTGAGAAATACCATGATTCTTGCCAAGTATTAAAGAGTTGACAAACAAATGACTTTTAGAAATTTTTCGAAGAACGCAGAAAATACCCACTAACTCAGAGGTAAAAACGAAACAACAGTCTTTCAGACGATAGCTCCGTGTAATATGCTCAGACGCGTAATCCTAGTTACACGTATCTTCGATTATGTGCTCACATTTGTCATCGAGCTTACTTTTACAAGTGGACCAATTGAAACTCGCTGCTTTTAAAACGTTTCTTGTTCGTGTAATAAAGTGCTGATCTTGCTAATGATTTCAGGTAAATATGAGTATCGCAGGGAACAAAATGAAATTTTCTTTTAGTTATGTTGTCATACGTTATTAGCAAATATAAAAGGTGCCCAGGGCTTAGTATCGTACTTTTGTCCTCTCATCAAATTTGGCTTTAAATGTCAAATAGCAAATTAATATTTTTTTCTCCATTGCGCCTCCCCCCCCAAAAAAAAATTGAGTCCGGGGTCACTGTACCCCTTCGGTTTTTCTTAACTCCCAGTAGCTCAACCACTGAATATTGTGTTCATTTTAAGCATCGTTCAACACATAATAATTTGCACTGAAAGCAATTATGCGTCCTCTTACCATCCACAGTGCACTGAAGAATAGGGACTGGATACCTGAGAATTTCATGGCTCTCACCTGAAAGAAAAAAAGAGTTGATATTTAATTGCTTTGTAATAAAAGGAGCTTCTTATAGATTAGGTTGAGAAACAAGTAATTTCTTTTTTGAGCAAAACTTAACGCTTTACTTATAACTCAAAATCTCTGTCAGCTTAAACTGTATCGATCTCAAAACGTTGCTCAGAAGTACAATAAACATTTTATTAAGGGAGTTATTTGTGTTGCTTTAATGTAATGAATTGCTTTTTATGGTTTGGATTCTTTC
Source organism: Argiope argentata (assembly GCA_026289955.1). NCBI lineage: Eukaryota > Metazoa > Arthropoda > Arachnida > Araneae > Araneidae > Argiope > Argiope argentata. The sequence continues at coordinate 3,406,460 of JAOUZG010002851.1, read as the reverse complement.
AACTACTTAACTGTTTTATTTTCTTTACTATTTAATAAGATGACACCTTCTATTTAAGGAATATTTTCTTATTTTGTTTTAAAATAGAAATCCAGTGAATACATGACTTATCTATGTATTCGAAGTAATTTTCAAATTGAATTATAATCATTAGGAATGGCTTATTTTTAGCTTAAAGCTATCAAAATTCAACAAATAGATGTACGTATGGCATACGAGCAAAACTGTTAAGCGGTTAAATAAATACATTTTCATGTATTAGCTGAAATATTGCAATATAGGGTTTATGTAACTTCCTTATGAGAAGACAAGACATGATGGTGTTATCTATAGATATTAGTTTTATTTTGAACTCAAAAAATACATAGGATAAAAAAATTTATTGAATTTAAGAAATATTTTAACATAAGCATTAAATCTGAAGGTATATACATTTATAAATATTGAAAACCTAATGAATCAAAATATTAAAATATCAATCTATTATATTAATATATATAACCTATACTTATAAAAGCAAGTATTTCTCTCTATGTATGCGCATATTCCAGCATGTATATCTACAATGTTTCGACAAATCTATTGCACCTTCACCCATGGAGTTTAACTCCCAGAAAATACCAATGGTAACTTAATATACCAAATCAATCCTAATTTGAAAACCAAATATTAAAATTTAAGCGGAATTTTTTAAATTTAATATTTTGCATTATATTGAGGGATTTTTCGCCCAATCTTGCCTTATGTAGTTTTCAAACAGTTGTTGAAAAAGAAAAACAATGTACTTTCTGCAGAACAAAAAAATTAGCTTTTAAAAGAAATTTGTTTTGAAATTTTTATACACTTTCATATTTTTGAGATACTGTTTATAAAAAATAACCGCTTTTCCCGAAAGTTTGTCAAATTTTTTATTAATTATTTCGTTTCATTTTGAGGTTAAAACATAAATATGCGATACTAGATTCTGACCATTTTTTCTCAAATTTAAAAAAAACATACACACACAAAAATGGCGCTCTTAGCATCATTTATTACGTTACTAGATTTGGCGAACTCTCGTTAAAAAAAATTCACATTTGGCGAAAGTATTTTAAGAAAGAGTTTAGTGGTTTAAGTAATTTGTTGCACGTATTTACCCTTATTTGCATAAATATTTATGCTCCAGCGGATTTGACAAACAATTGACATTCTATTCAAATTTACTTTGAACGTCAAACTCAATTTACAGAATTTAGAAGATTTTTTTTTAAATCGCTAGTTTTCCGAAATTAAAAAAAAATTAAATCTATAACAGCTGAATCCGACAGTCTAACTTTGTTACATTTGCCAAATGTTTTGATGTCTTTATTTGAACGTTTCTATCCTTTTTCAAACAAAAAAGTATCAAAATATTTTTTTCCTTTCATTTTTAATAAATTGTTTTCCTCACGAGTTCAGAAGTTTTTTGTCTCAGTTTTCAGGAATTGATAGAGGGTAGAAGGGATTTTTTTTTTGCACGCAGGATCTAGAAATATTATGTTCTCCATCAGAATGGTCTACTCTTTTTTTCTCTCCATAATAAATCGTCTGCAGCAAATATCTCAATTTCATTGCTTTTAAACATATAATATTCAGAGATCTTTTGTTTTATTCTCATACGATATTATTGTTGGAAAAAAAATAAACTATGAAGATCATTACTTTTTTGGTTTTGAGGGCAATTTCGAAAATTAATTTTATGCTAGATATTCATCAAATCATGGTAACGCCATGAGGTTCTGCTGTAATTTGTAATTATTTTTAACCCTTTGCAATCCGAAAAATAATTAGATGCAAAATTATTCACCTATATAATATATATAAATAAATATACATAATTCTTTTCAGTCGGATTTCTTTGAAAAATTAATCTACATTTCTTAACCATTAAGTAGGCGTTTTTAACAATTAAATTTGAAAAATAAATAAATAAAATGTCAAAATGATGCCCAGTTTTGAATAGCGAGTCAGAGGCACCATCGGAGTGCAAAGGGTTAAATAAAGTTTATTTTCCTATAAAAGGTAATAAAGAACTTAGAATGCTAACTTGGGAGAAGCCTTCATTTTTCTTTAATAGCAACTTTCTATAGAACAATTACATTTCTATAAGATTTGATTTCTTAGGTTAAAGTCCGGGTTCAAATCTATAGAAAGGTTATTGAAGACGGACTTTCAAATTTTGAATCATAATCGAATGACAAACAATAGCATAATAACTTAACCACTTCATAATAGCATTTCCTTCTTTGAGTTAATGAGAAATGTGACAGACATATTAATTGAGCTAACAACATTTTGCAGAATGCGTTGAAATTTCTGTAAAAGCGTTTCTTAACCCATTGCTTGCTACATCAGTCATACGCACATGACACTAATCTTCCGTGAGAAAGCTCTCTCTCGACTATGGCAGATACTTCAAAAGGGAGAGTTACCCGGAGGCAAATTTTTATCACACGCTAAGCGATAATTTTTCTTCGCTACCTATCCTATTTTCACACCTTTTTTTTAATTAGCACTAATATTAATTCTGTATCATGACATTCATCGTAGGAACAAGTTGTTTATTCCTAAATGCACCAAAGTTGAATGGGTTTCACTGCTATTTAGGAAATTGGACGTGCACTGGTATCCATGGCAAACAGATAAGCCTACACACAGAATTTGACTAAGAATAAAAAGGCGATTGTAAGAATATTAGTTTAACAAAAATAGACATTTTTTTCACCAATTGTCAAACTTTCTATGAATATTTGAAAAACACTAAACCCATTGACGATTTTAAGAAGTTGTTAATGCTTGGATTTTAGAATTAGCAGAATTTCAAATTATTTGGAAATGTTTGAATATCTATACGACTAAAAGTATAACATATGGAACAATAGAGCTATTCGTTTGATATTTATCAAATACATAATTTTAATATTAAATAAATATTTCGTACAAAAGTAACATATGTTAATCTTTTTTGATAATCAATACTTTTAATAAATCTAACTCTCAGCAAAGCAATTTTTAATGTCTAATTGTAATAGCAAGCCATACTTAAATAATTTAGTCTTTACTAAAAATTAAAACATTACGGTATTTTAATGTGAATTTTAAAAATAAATTACCTGTTTACATTTTGAAAAAAAAATGAATGACAGCGAAAGTAAGAAACGCTCTTTTCTCTTCAAAACTTACTGCTTTATGTGAATGCATTCTTCGTAGAATAAAAATCTAAAAAATGAGCGAAAGTAAAGAAACAACAACAAAAAGAACCCCGTCTAAGCCATGAAACGTATCTAGGGTAAAATGTGAAAAATCACCATAAAATTTCTTAGCTTACACAATAAGAAATATGCCATATGCATGATAATTTTCCTATAAATAAACTGTGAATAACCTTATTATGGAGAGAAAATAGAACATTAGACCTGAAGAATAGTTTGAATTAAAACTTTCTCTTCCCTTTCTCCCTAAATATTACTAATGTGTGTTCGATTGTACTTGAGAAAAATCTATGTTCCAAAAATATTTTGTTAAATTTTTGAAGTCAAAACTCTGATTGGAAAGAAGTTTCTAACAAAGAAAAATTTGAATCAGTTTTATTATATTCCAGGATTTTGTGCCAGTAGAAATTCACATCACTGTCACATTCAATTGCCCTGTGATCTGCTTAGATGCGCCATGATTCGATGCTTCCCCGTCTTTTAACTTTCGTGAAAAGGTACGGACAGAAACTGCTACTCCACAATAACTCTGCGATTTTTCTGATTTCCTGTTACTGTCGGAGCTATCCTTTTCAGACGAATCATAAGTTAATATTTTTTGTTGCTTCTTCCGAATACAAGTACGCAGAATTACTATATTTCTTTCTCTCTTTACAAATACCCTCACTGACGTCATGGCACTGAGGTAACTCGGCTTCCCCATGATCTGGGTGTCCTGGGTTCGAGTACCTGCTCGGGCATGGTTGTTATTTTTCTGTTCTCTCTGCGAAAGGTGTGATAAATGCATCCTCTGCTTCTATTTTTCCAACATTTTAAAAGCCCACGTCCTGGCACAGGGATACCGCGTCTTCCCCATGATATGTGCGTCATGGGCTCGAGACCTGGTTTGGACATGGTTGCTTTTCATCTGTTTTATGTATGAATGGCCCTCCCCATCTGTAAAAGGGAGCTGTGCACGCGAATGTGATGTGTGAGAAACTACGACAACTCTTGGCTCTTGAAGGCACTACTTAAAACAAGAGACGAACCCTCAGCTTAAAATCGCTGACTGTATCATGGAGCTTGGCCATGGCAAGTGCCATTAGAAACAACAACAAAAAATACTCTCTAAGGTACAACGAAAGTCAAAGGAAATTTTCAATTTTGTTCCATTCTTTTATGAATATTGTATATTGATTGATATCTGACGGATTAAATTTTTATAATGCGATAAACAGTTGTTATGCCTTACCATCTAAGTAACTGTTCCGGTGAAGCGGTCAAAGGGAGGCAATGTGAAAAAGTTGCGTGAGATAAGTGCGGCGCTGTGTTTGTAGAAGCTCCAATGAAACTCCGAGAATTGAGTTTAAATTTGAATTTAATTGTCTGTATGTAAATAGTCAACAATCATCTAATTCATAAAGTACAATAAACTCTTTTTGTCAAGTAAAGTGTGTCACAATCCGTGACAATCATCATTTAACAAATAGCTAAAGGATTTCTGAATGGTTATAACTAATCCGTCGATGTTTTGTGATACTACTTGGCGGGAAATCACGTAACTGTAAAATGGACGATTTACGTTAAAATTTCATCAGTGAACCTCCCACCCTCCCCGAAACAAAAAACATTCCCACTAAAATATAGACCATTCTCCAATGTCGTAATTGTAGTACTATCGAAAAGTCGGTTTGATTTTAAATCCTACCAACAAATGGTTGATGAATTTCTTTTGCTGGTACCATCTTCTAGACAAGCCTACAGAGGAAATCCTGTCTAAAAGGGGCCAATTTTGAAAGTGTTTTTGTGGTAATAATCCAAAAACGTCACTTTCAATCGTCATTTTGCTTTATGACTGACAAGAAGTAGCTCTCTCCAATCGACAATTTCCGTCGCCAAAAAACAGTCATCTCCGAATTCCCACCTTCCCCTAATAGCCCTTCCCTAATCCTCCATCAGCAGTTTTTACGCCAAGACGGCGTGATGTGGCGATTCCTTTCCAGAAGCACGTCCATTCATTCGTTCCGCTGCTCACACCGGAACATTACAGGGAGGAATTACAGAATGTTTGGCGAACGCATGGCTGGCCAAGACGATGGGATCTCTTCTTAAAACAAAACAATTGTGCTCTATTTAAAATGTCAGTTTAACTCCATTTTCCTCCGTGTTTAAGGGTAATCGAGTGATTACATGCCCCAACCCTGCAATTGCCGGTTAAGTGAACCGAACATGTGACGAGAGGGAATTTTTCGAGATTTTTTTTTCTTTTTGATCCGATATTTAAAGTTTCTATTTTTGCTAAATTCTTTTAGAGGTTGCATAAATATTTCAGATGGCTTTTCGATTTTTATTTGTTTATTTATTCTCTGCTTCTGTTTTCATTAAAATTTCCAGAGAAAATAAAATTACACTTTGTTCTGCAAGTAAGAATATCACTGAATGCTTATATCACTAGAACGGTAAGTGATTTAATGATATACGGTTAATGAACGTTAAGTAAGCTCAGTGATTGTTTAAAATTAGCTAATGTCATCATTAAAATTTAATTACTTAAGTTTGCTTTCATTAGTAATTAGTAAAATCGTCTTCTTATTAATCAGAAAAAGAAAACTCTTGAAATGCAAAGAAGCGTTTGTTGTTGCTCTTAAATTTTTTTTGTTGTACTAACAACTATTGCCCTTTACGAAGCAGTTCTCTCAGATATTATGTTAATTCTGCACTCTCGCGACACCAGCTATCTTCCCTTGATAAGATATATTTTATAAGAAGATGTGAATTTCGGCAATACTAAAGTATAAGTTTTGTCTGTTTGTAAATTGCAAAAATAAATACATTTTAGTTACAAATTTTTTTTAAGTAAGAACTTTTTTACCCTGTCTAATTTCAAAATATATCATCAATGTCGTACCCATAAAGACTAAAGGGGGGAGGGGTAAAGCTCTACAGAGTTTTCGACATTCACTTACATTCATAAATATCGAGTTTTTCTTTTTTACCATTAACCAAATTATTTGCCATTTGATTTCTATAGCCGCATCCTTATCTATTATGTAATGGTAACCAGTGGTCATAGAATTCTTGTAATTTTTTCATGCTTAATATTTTTTCTGCTTATTATTATTCCTACTAGTTTTTCTTAAATTTTCCAAAGTTGAAAATCTTTGTAAATGGGTTCCCTTTTTTTCATTTCTAGAATGTTTGTGAATTTTGTACATAGTTATGTTTGTCTTTTCTTCAGTAAATATTTTGGTATTTAGCAATTTTCCCTTAACATTCCCATCAAACCGTTCAGTGACTAGAATGGTTACAGATACGGAGGTATGAGAAATATTTCTGTTTTGTATGAAGATATAACTTCTCCTGCTGCTATCGGATATGGATTTAAGAAAATGAATGAAGCAAAATAAATATTTATAAAGGAAAAAAAAGTCTTTTATTTCTGTCATCATAAACAACACAGAGAGGAAAAAACAAATTTAAAAGAAAATGAAATCTTCGATCGTAAATTTCAAGATATCATGTGGAGAATATTATTATTCTTAAATCATTATTTATCTTAATTAATTTTATTTATTTTAATTAATTAAAGTCCTTAACCAGCTTAAATCGGTTTGAAACAATCACGAGATTTCTCTATCGGTCTCTATCCCCCCCTCTCTCTCTCACACACAATATATATATAAACATAATATAAAGATAATTTTTTAAACTTTCATTTTAAATTTTTTAGCTGGAAAACATAGTTTTGGAGCTCGACTGAGATGAAATAATAGCAATGATATCATAGTCTTACTGCAACTTTAAAAAAACGCATCTCCTATCAAAGAAGCATATGTAACAATAAAGCAATGTTGGCAAAAGCAGGTCAACCTTTTGAAAACATATCTGCTTTGAAAGAATCCTACGTAATAATTAATAATGCAATACTAATAAAAGTAGGTAAAAATATTTTTTGCCCGTAAATTTCGGAGGCATCAAAACCTCCTAACCAAAACAACATCATGTTCTCACAAGATAAAAATAGTTAAACTATAGAGAAAAGATTACTTAGTTTACTTCCATGCATCGATTTGAATTTTGAGTGCAATGTTAAACACAGGAAATCGTATCTTTCAGAATTAGACGCTTTTTACATCATATATGTATTTTTGTAACTTGTGTAAATAAAATAATTTGATCAATCCAAAAATCATACATTTTGTATCCATACTGAAATTCCCGATTTGAGTTAAATAATTTGAAATAAAGAATTTTCACAATCATTTCTTCCAAATGGACAGAAGCCTTTCTGCGAAAGTTCTCACTATCCCAAAACTGCCACGCGACCATTATTGGAGTCACGACCCACAGTTTAAGAACCCCTAGTCTCGTGATTACTAAGACAGGAATGCCTTAAGATTCTTTTGCAAATGTGCTGAGCCTTTTCGATCGAGATGCATTTCTCGAAATTGTCTGTTGCTGCAGATGTCTGACCTGCAGGTCAATACGAGATTATCATTTCCATGAGAGACACCGTTTCTCTTTGATACAACTGACCCTTTAATGAATAGAGGGAATGTATATCCAGTCATTACCTGATTGGAGTCAGTCACGCCTATTTAGTTTCCAGGATTGTTTACAGGGAGGTAAAAAGTGAGAGCGGTCATTCCACTCAAATTTTAAGGGGAGAACGCGCGCAAAAGAGGTGGTCCAACTCTGTGTGAGCCTCAGTGTCGTATGCACTTTAATTAGTAACTGATATCTTCTTTTATTATCATCCCCTTCCGAAGTAAGTGCTCTAAAATGCGAGGATTACTTGAGTTTCGTGACGATTGGCCATTTGAATACATTTGTTTATTTGACTTAATTTGCTTCGCATTGGCGAGCATACTTCCTGATGGGCCAGAGATCTGAAATTTTGAGCACTTATGCAAAAGTCTTGATGAAAATACTCTATTTTAATATTTTAGGGCCAAATTTTAAATGATCGATTAATTTAATAAAATTTAGGTTCTGTATAAAGAAATACCACCAGATGGTAAATTTCAAAAGAAAATAAAATTTTAAAAAATGAAATCTGCAATCGCAAATTTCAAGTTATTATGTGAGACCATTGTTATTTTTAAGCCAATATTTGTCTCAATTAATATAAGTCATTAAGTATTTTAAACCAGTTTGAAAAAGCAATACTGGTAAAAAGGGCCAGCCTTTCAAAAACGCATTCTGCTACCAAAGAAGCATACATAATAATAATCCAATACCGGTAAAATCAAGTAAAACAATATAAGCGATTAAAAGTTGTTGATCTGGATCTTGTCAGATGGCCTTAGTGGGTTTCAATACCTCAAAAATCGATTAAATACCGGAGATTGTACAAGTATTTTAATCCGCAGTACACTCAAGACCATCTTGCAACATCACCACATACATCTTCACTGGTTGCCATCACATGTAGACATCCATGGCAACGAAATGGCTGATAAACTGGCCAAAGAGGGTTGCTTTCAAAATACACCACTTCTACCAAACTGATCCATCTAGAGCTTTTCCCCTTCAAACAATCTGTCATCAGAGAAAATGGTTCCTCCATCAAACAACTGGTAACTTAGGTTTCTTTCTTTCCATCTCAGGTGATAGGTCATCCCATACTTGCATTTCACGACTTACCAGCAGACACTTAAAATGCCTTAAATTCTCTGGACGAAAGAAATCCCTTCCCCATTGCCCTAAATGCCAACTTTTCTAGTCCACTCCCTCTGACATCCTTGACTGCCTTCACCTCAGTGTAGGGAATATTTATTCATCTCCATGGACAGTCACCGACCATCTCAGAGTCAACGGTTTATTTGATGTGGTCTGACTTCGTCAGACCATGATGGAGATAAGAAGAAGAGGAAGAAAAGATGTTGATGAGTATTGACATTCATGCTTTATTCATTGCCTACACGATTTCGAGCTTCAATTATTCAAACTATTCTAACGAAACCATCATGTTCTCACATGATAAAAAAAACTGATTTTCAGATCTTTTAGTGTTTATTATAATGTAATTAAGACTTTTTAAAATGATAAAATAGGAAACGAGTTAAAAAAAATTATTTTCGCCCATCAATAAATGTGTAGTTAAAACTAAAATGTGTAATTCTTAAAAGCAGTAGCAACTCGTTTATTGGAGCGCAGATCTTGGGATTATTTTATCTTTTACAATAATATTAGCTTTCTAATTCTTTTATATAAAGAAGGAATTGAGGATAATTCACTCAAACTCCTTTATCAGACATATTCAATAATTTTGATGGCCGTTTAGCATCTCTCAGCCGAACCTAAACGAAAGGAGCATACACATAAAGAACCTACTTTGGAACTGCAAGCTGGGAAAAAATTGATATCTGGTGCATGAGGTCTTTTGAACTGTTGAATTTTCTCATTTTAAAGAAACACGGTGATTTTGTCGGTGTGCCATGGAATTTAAAACTATAAATGAATGCGAGGATACTCTTGAGCATGCTGTTCACCAACTCTCTTTTCTAAGCTGCGTTAGAAAGAGAACGTTTGATCCATGACGAAGGATGTTTTCTGGAATCGGATCTCAAACCGTGACTTTTTTAGCAGGCCAGCAGGGTCCCAGTGTGTAAGTTATGGCAAAAGAAAGGAGCTTCTGCAGACTAATATAACACATCAATTCGATGTTAAACCAGGCGTTTATGTACTCTTCCTGTTTTCACTAACTCCTAAATAGTCTTTTTTCACCATTGTTCTTGTAAACAGTTTAATCAAAAATAGACAGACTACCGATCTAATACACATTAAAATCTTTTGATTTTCTTTTGTAATGGAATAGATGTCTGAACCCACATCTAATTACTCTATCATTAGTAAAATGTTGCCGAAGAAACTGCCGTGCAATCCCATGTGAGGAATGTTCATCTTGCAGAAATCTAATGGATGTAAGACATCGGCATTATTGCATTTGGGGTAAAAGAAAATTTTCGAGCATGTTTCAGTATCTCCTGGTCCTTTGCGTAAATTCTAAAGTCGACTAAACGCTCGAGCTGCAGCGTTTCCTTTGTTTTCATAGAACAATCTTACAAACAAAGCGCACCGGCTTGCTGGCACAGAGGTAGCGTGTCTTCCTCGTGTTCTAGAGGTCCCGGTTCGGGCATGGTTGTTCTTCTGTGTGCTATCTGTGAGATGTGTGAATGTGCCCCCCTGTAAAAAGGGGTTATGCAAGCGAATGTGGTGAGTGGGTAGCAAAGTCGTACTCTTGGCCCTAGTTGGCGCTACTCAAATACAAGAGACGCTTCATTCGGCTTAATCTGCTGCTGGGTTCGGCGGCGGGCTTGTCCATGACAAGTGCCATCTGACACAACAACAACAAACAAAGCGCGAAGTCATCGCTGATAAGAAAGACATTTTCCAAATTTTATTCTATTTATATCTGGAACAGCAGCTGAAAAGTAAGGTTTTATACAAATTTTTGTTCTCACAATCCGAAATTGCAGTTTCAATAACAGTTTCAATTTCTTAAAAAACGCCCGCTGATAGTGTCTTTCGTATCTATTGCTTGTCAATGGCATACTGGTAATAATGCACAGACAAGTATATTTATTAGAGAATTCGAGAAAGTTGCGAGGTGACTACTTCCAGCGGTTTCCGATAAAGAATAAATGCAATTAATTATTCTCTAAGCAATGAGGTTAGTTATAAATTCATTGCAACTATAAAAGTATTGCTGTAAATTACCCTGTATTTTTATCTTGTGAGAAAATGACGTTGTTTTCATGAGGTTTTTTTGAATAACTGAAGGCAACGAATCATTGAAGCTTGAAATCCCATAGGCTATGCATAAAGCATAAATAGCAATATTCACCAACATCTTTTAATCGCATGTACTTTTTTACCGGCTTTTGCCTGTATTGCATTATTATTATGTATGCTTCCTTGAAAGCAGAGGCGTTTTTAAAGGGTTGGCTTGCTCTTACCAGTATTTCTTTTTCAAACTGGATTAAACTACTTAATGACTTAAATTAATTGAGATAAATAATGACTTTAAAAATAATAATGTTCTTGCAAAATAACTTAAAATTTAAAAAAAATTAAAATTAAAGTTTAAAAAATGAAACAAATAAAATATCTTACATCTTGCAGTGAAATCGTGTCACAAAAATGATATTTAAATTATATTAAAATTTAAAAAAATCTTTTAAATGATATCAATTTTATTTCTGTGCATTTTATCTTTATTTTTAATATTTTTAAAATTTAATTTAATGCACAATCTAGCAGAAAATTTAATATTAGAATAGAAGTTAAGTTTATTTATTAAAATATTCAATCGTATACTTTTGACAATGTTTAAATTCAAATACAAAATTGCTTTCTTTTTGCATTAAATCCAAAATTAAATTTCCAATTCCGTTTTTATTTTGTAACCTATATATTTTAAACTTATATAGAGATAGAGTACAATATAATAAAATATTATTTGAATACTATATTAGTATAGTATATAACAATGCTATATTCTGTAGCAATATACAATAGTATAAAGTTTCATGTTCCTTTGCCATATTAAATAACAAGGCAAATTTTTTTTTAATAATACATAATTTATAATAATCTTTAAAAGGCATAAAAAGTAAATAAGTTGTGCAAACAAGCTGGCAGCCAAAGGCGACTAGCATTTTTTAATTCCCGAATAAAATCTCTTTCAATACTACTTATTTTTGAGTTGATGGCCCATATTTACATTCTCCTTTAATTAGCGGCCGATCTCCTTTCTTTTTTTAATCTCTCATTCGCGGTCTTTCCAGATGCAGGTATTAGATAGGCTTAAGCTTCCCATTACAACAACAATAAAAGTTACATAAGACTACTGTGAGTTTTTCTACTTAAACACTTTCTCCCGAGATTACTTATGAAACAAAACCGAGAAACGAAAAAAAAAGGCCCCCGGGGAGCGATTTTTGTTTGTAGAATCGGAAAAGAAAGGAGGGGGAGAGAAAGTGTGTTTCCAATCCTCCTGGAACTCGTTTTCGCCGTCAAGTGAGGCCCGTGTCAAGCGAAAGTGGTAATCCTGCCATTCAACCTGGCGGCGCAGATCCGCATTCGTGAGCAGAGTGCCGTGACAATCACCTCCGCTCACGAAACACATCGCAGAAGCTGTGATTTCTGCACACGGAGCGCTCGCTCGAGTCCCATCTTCACTTAATTACGTTCATTCCGAAATGAATGGGTGCCATAAAGTTGAAGCACGCCGAGAGCACTGACACGAGTGTCTCTGCTTCCTCCTGGTCATTCGATACTTTCTAGCAGCGCAGGTCCTCCCCGCAATGCCGCGCAGGGTTGTTGTTCTTTGAGGTGCACACTCTAATGATGGAAGTCCTACAGCCGTGACCATTAAATTCTATTTATACGACTCATACGAAATTGGGGGTGTGGTGCCGAGTCGCCTTTAACAATGTAATAAAAATTGTTTAATGCCCCCGATAAAAGTTTCCTGCTCATAAAACTCAGTAACCACGAATAAAATATTGTTGTTTCCAGCAGAATAAATGAGCTGCTGGTTAAAGACCTGCACAGGTAAGGTACGGGACCCAGACCTGCAGCGGCAATGTTGGTCGGATGAAAATTTGACTCGAAATCCAGGCCTGATTGTTTCGATTGAATAGAGGAATTATTTTCTATATTTCATCAAAAATTAGACTTAAGATAAACATAGTATTTTTTATTTCTTTAAAACCAAGATCTATTTATGTTGGAAGAGAGAGATAATGAATGTTTTTGGGAGTAAACAAGAATGTTTTGTGAAGACCACTCCGGCTAATTTAAGAAGAGTTTTAGGCTAATTAAGAATCTAACAAAAAATCTTAGTTAACCGTATTTTTCAATTTTAATAAAATGATAAATTAAATATTTAGAAGGGAAATAAGTATCCTATTCTATTTTCAAGTATAATTTGGGTATACCAGTTTATTATAATTAATTCTTTTTTATTTGTGATTAATCTCGAGTGGTACGATATATATTTCAATTATCCAGTTATATTATTTGTTGAATATTTCCGTAATTTAACTATCCATAAACATTTTTTATTAAATTAAAAATATTCAAAATTGCAATACATGCTGAAAATAATAAACTGGACTGGCCTTCTCAGAGCCCCGATCTAAACACCTTTGGGACCAATTAGAGCGCATATTACTTAGCCAGCCTAATCGGCCCTCCTCACTGCAGGCACTCACTTCAGCTCTGATGGATGCCTGGAAGTCCATTCCTGAAGCCACCTCTCAAAAAGTGTTAGGAAATTCTTCCCAGACGGGTGTTGGCCGTCATCGATGCAACAGGAGGGCCAGCATCACATTAATATATGCCTCAGTGAGCTTTAAGTCCATACCGTTGGGATACCGGATATTTTTGGTCAAATAGTATATTGTGCAGCTATAATCAGGCTACACACTGAAGAAACGATGAACAACGAGCACAACGCTGCTCTTTTCCTGTCGCAACTTATATTTTGCACACGACACCTAGGAGGACTTGTAGCAGACATCCGCTTCCAATGTCTTGGCACTGTTGCCAAAGCTAGCCTTGCTTTTCTTATTTAATTGTGATGAAAGGAAGCTAGGCCGGATAGTTGGGAACTGGATACTCGGGAGTGTATTATTCAATCAATATCCCTGAATATTCCGCAAGCCAACTGGTCAACAAAAGTGGCTGTTGTTAATAATTGCTTACCTAAAGCTGTGTTGCATATTTGTTTTCGATTATTTTATTGCTTCCATTTTAATGGCATTTTTGGTGGAGTTTTTTTTTTCTCAATTATTATAATTTTACACGGGTCAAAATAAGGTTTTCCCTGATATATTTCATTTTTATGCTAAAATGATCTAAAATTAAATTGATGATATATATAATTAGATCTGATGACCAATATAATAATATGAAAATGCAATTTCTTTCATCAAATTTTACAGTTATCAATTATCTGAAATTTTTTATTTGACCTTAAAGTTCTTAAAAACGCTGTCCGGGAACTTATAAAATTGAGATTCTTTAAGGTCAGATGATCCAATGTACCATTCTTTCATTTTATAATATTTAATGAGGTAATATATTTTTGGGATATAAAACCGATTTTACTGGCGATTAAGAGGCTCTTAAAATTATTAACCAATGATCGAACTTATAACTTATATAAATAAAAATGAATCACCCAATGTGTTGCTAAGAGCAAAACGCAAAAACAATTCGGGTTTCTCCCCCTCCCCCCTTAAGACATGAGGAAGATTCTTATAGAAAGAAGAAACGAAAAAATGCCTTGGAAAATAATAAAAATGACACCTTTCTTACTTTCCCGAAAAAATTTCTTCTTTCTCCCACCGCCAAATAAGTAAGACCAGTTTTTTTTCCCCCAAGCTAATGAGGTTTGGTTTAACAAGTTTTCGACCGTCTATTTCAATTGATTCTGTAGTGTTTGCTGCATTTAAAACAAGACATTATTGACTAATCGATTTTTCGGATTCATTTTGAAGTACTTTCGTATTAAAATAATACAGAATAAAGGGAGTTAACAATTTCTTGTCTGTATTGCGTTATCCCAACTGACATAGAAAATTGCTTTTGCGTTGCTTCAATGCGTTGTTTTCATTAGGTGTTGAAAATTCACGCACGTGCAGTTTGTTGTAATTGTTGGGAACCGTGTTTTCATTTGAATTAAAAGTTTAAAAAATATATGCATAATACTGTTGTAGCTATATCAATCTCGATCGATAAATAAAATAGACTTGACTTAATTTTAAAGAAATAAGGGCTTGATTTGCGGTTTTGCTTTATTTCAGGTACGCCCAGTAAATAAATGGTTTTTAGGCTAGTTGTGTGCTTTTCCATGCTTACGAATTCGCGGGTAAAAGCTAGTTATAAATAGAAAAGTAAATGACGTAATCGGTAATTTACTAATTATTTCTAAATTTTCCTTTAGAAGACTTTTTGACAATTTTGAAACCCCTAGTTCAAATCATTTGTCACTTTCTTTTAATTTTATGCAAATAGTCAGAAGTTATATTCTCTCTTAAGCTCTGTTGTTGTTCTTCGGGAGAACTGTAGGCTTGGGACAAAACTACGATGAAAATCCAGTATATAAACTGGCTTGCTATCGTCCGAATTAGTACAACTGCTGCTGGTATGGCATGGCAATATGGAGAAGGTGGTGTTCCGGACTGTGATATGTACGGACGATGGGACAGCTGGTAAAAAATTACAAAGATTACGCTAATGCTAAAAATCAGTCTGTCTAGACATTGTTAAGTTTTTATTGATTTTTAAATTTCGTAAGTGTCTAGAATAAAGAGCTAAATACCACGAGATTTCTGATGGAAGCATAAAAATTCACTATTATCAGCAGCTGGTCGGTGGCAACAATTCTTGTTAATTTCTTATTTTAATTCAAAGAAGATAAGAGAAATATTGAAAAACCTTTAATTAATAGAAATATGCATTTGGAAACGCCACATTATGTTATTTACCTTCTTTTTTTTTTTAAAAAATGTAGCATTCAATAAAATGTGTAAACCTTAACTCAAGAAAAATATACTGTAAACGCTGATTGAAATTTTTCATACAGAATTAATACTTAAAGGCCGATCATTTGATTTGTGATATAAATAAGTGCTAAAAATATTGTAAGTATTTTTAAAAAATCATTCAAAACCTTATATAAATAAAACAAATTTTACAAACGGCAAATATATGGGTTGATACAAATACAGATTAAATACGATTGTAAAATAATATATTAGATATAGATTAATTAGATTAAAATTTAGATTAAAAATGTTTTACCATTAATTTCCATGATTAGATTTTTTCAAAGCAACTTGCCTGAAATTTGCGATTCTATTTTTCTCAAAACAGAGCTCGGGTGAAGCTCGTACTCCGACAGGTTCTCTTTTGTTTTGAAAAACTGCTTTTCATCATTCTGTACATCTCCCTCCCCTTACCTTAGGCCCCTAGTATCAAACAAGTGGTGTTTGTTTCTAGAAAATCGATTTTTTTCCGCTGCCTTCTTATCGAGGAAAGATGAATGAAGCGTGGTTTAAACTTTCTATCGGTTTATTGTGGAGGGAAAAAAAAAAAGAACAGCATTTCAGAGGAACGACCGTTCGTCTGCTGGCAAAGAAGGAGGGGGTGCTCTTTGTTGAGGGAGCGAAACGTGTAATCGTCTGCCAGATAGCATCAGCGCTGACAGGCGGCCATTAGTGGAGGGAAGGGGTGGCCGAATTACTTATCACCTATTCACATTCTTGGGGCGCGCCAGAGCGGAACTGGCCGCAGACGATCTTTTAAGAGGCCTATCAGTTCAGTTGATTGCTCCCGTTTGATGGGGTTCGAGGGAAGGGGCTCTCACTGCGCTGCGCCGCTCCGTTCATTTCGGAATCGGGAACCTACAATTAGCGAACATTTAGGACAAAGTGTAGCTCAGACGATATATTTTTGCAGGTCTGTATATGTGAGACGTTGTGAGATCATTTTATGGCAAAAATTTCATTTAACCAAAAGGAGTGGTCTCTCAGAAACATTCCAGCATCATCTCAAATAAAAGTGAATGGTGTTTCAGATTCGTGTTTCCTCAGTTGATTGGTATCAAAATTTGGCACAGAACTACAACTGCAGCCACGAAATCAGCTGCCAAATTTGATATATTTAAGTCAATGGGTTTCTGAGTTATCACGTTTATATGTTCCTGAAAATACAGACGACAGATAGACAGCCCATCACTGTATTTGGCTCAAGATTCGTCAAAGCAGACATTAAGTCTGTTTATTTAGACATTTATCGATCCTGCTTTATTCCTTTTTAGGTTATCGTGCTATCCTATGTTCGAACAACCGGACAGACAGACTTTGTTAGAATATTCTTTATACAAAATTTGATAGAAATCTACAAGTACATGTAAAAACCATACAACAAATTTAGTCTATCTTAACTCAAAGCGTTTATTTTTTATAATTTTAATTTATTTATTTACTGTCGCAGAGGGATATTCTCCGAAAGCGTGTTTCCCCGAACTCGGGGAGATCTGGAACTTTTCGCAATCAAGGCTGCCTGCATTTTGCTGTGACTCCAATCATTGCATCGTTTAAGAAAAGTGATTTCATTTGCCATTTAATTAAAGAAATGAAACATTTGATTTTTATGAATCTTTCACCACAAACGTAAAAATTCGTCAAAATCAGGAATTCAAATTTTTTGTCGATCACAATATTTTCCTTATACTCCGTCAAACCAGAAAATAAAAATCTATTCTTGAAATAAAATTAATGAGGATCACTCTGTTCAAATGCCATTACTTCTTAAATCATGGGGTACTAAGAAAAGACTTTAAAACAACGATGCTGAAATA
>JAOUZG010002851.1:3378347-3388471 GCA_026289955.1 Argiope argentata | reverse complement strand
TATATATATATAAAATATACGGCAAAAGCGCACAATTGAATGTTTTGATGATGGAAACAAGATATTGAAGCAGAAGACTAATTTATAAAACAAAAGAAAAACTTAAATAACAAATAATTCTAAAATCTGCACATTTCATATTCTTATCAATGCATCCAACGGTGCTAATTCAATATATTATATCTATGTATAGTCGAAGTGAAATAAAAGAATAAAAGTAGAAGTTAAGCAGACTGGACCGATTAATTACTATTGAGTTTCGCATTTTTCGAACACTTTTCGGTTCAACGTGTTTGTGCGCCTAAGATGGAGGCAGACAAAACAAGAGGCTTGCCCACCATTACAAAGAGATAAAAAAATGTTTAGAATTTAATGCTTTCTTGAATTTGTTATTCTCAGTTTAAAGCCCTTAGAAAGAAAGAAAAATCTCTCAATCGAATTGGGGGAAGTTAATAAACATCTTTCCTTGGATGGTTTAAGGTCGGATATAAAGGTTATTCCATTTAAATTTGTGCATGCATCATTAACAGAAAAAATAAAATTTCGATACGGTCAGATTACAATTATAATTAAGCAATTAAAAAAAGTCAAATCTTCTTCTTCTTTTTTTTAAATTATTATAAATATAACGTCAACTATATCTCCAATTTGCGTGATTTTTTCTCCCTCAATCCAATTTTTCTTCTCTTCATTTTAAACTTTAAATTAGAAAAAGGAGAGGAAATAAATTATTGCGACGTAAGTTTCCTGAAAATTTGATTGACTAACTAATATTGTCTCCATGAACACCGCTCATCCTAAGGCCGATCTTTTATATATATATATATATTCTTCAAATTTAAAATAATAAAATAATCTTCATATAATAAAATACTTTTTATTCATCCAATCAAATTCAAGTAAATTTTTTAAAACTTGTAGTGGATGACATTAGATGTTAATACAGTTTTTTCAGTTATTAATTCATTAATCTCTTTTATTAATTAATTTAAAACTAACTTTCTCGACAAAAATCTTTATTTCCTCACGACCAAATATGTAACGAATTCAGTTTGTTTTTTCCCAAGGCTAATGATGTTAGACTTAACAAGTTTTCGACCGATTATTTCAAACAATTCTGTTCTTAATTGAGGAGTTTAAAATTAACGTTGTTAATTAATCAATATTTAGAATTCAATTTGGAGTACTTTAGAATTAAAGTAATACAAAAAAAAAAAAGAAAATTAAAAATGTCAATCTGTGTTGAAATTTTAACGCCAATTGATTTTTTTCTGGGTCTATTCTGATTTGTTTGGATACGAACTTGATTTTGTTTTAGTCAGGCATAATTTTTTGTATTGATTGTATTGATTGTAATTATTTAATAAAAAGTAAATAAAATAAAATTTCTCTTTGTTGACCTAAGTAGGAATAGACTTAATTTTTTCTTATATTACTTGTTTTGATGAAATTTTCTTTAGGATATCGTTTCACCTGAAATTGCATAATATAAGAAGAGGAGATTATTGAAATTTTATTTGTTTCGAGGGTGATCTATCCATTCATAGATTAAAAGGCGAAATTCAAAACACAAACAATCTTTAACAACAAAAAAATGGTAAAAGAATTCTTAACTTTAAGTTTAAGAAAGCGTAAATGGAGAGAGACGAAATTTTAAAATTAGGGTTACTTCAATTTTTAGAACTAAATATTTTTTAAAAAACTGGGATGAAAGGTGAATGAAATCATTTGGGAAAAACGACGGTCATTTAATGAAATTTTGTGCATGATTTGTATTACCAATTCTTTTATTTCAGAAGCAGAGACGTATACAGTTTAGTTAGTAATGCAGTCAGCATTCAGGCCCTAACTACACTGGTGTGCAAAACTTAAGCAACAAGTGGTTTTTCGGCCACAGCTCCCCAACAAAGTATAAGATAGCCATGAAATTGCAGTATAATATGCACGTAATTCAGTAGAAAGACTACTTGTATGCAAATTTTAGAAATAAAACGTCGTAGGTGATGTAAGTGTACGTAAACCTTGTGGGTCGGCGCGCGCAGGTCAAAGCTGTGATAAAAGGATGAAGAGCACCGTAGTTAAAGACATTCGCTGCAAGTGCAAGTGATTTGTTTTGTGAAACACGTCTTCAAGAAATCATTTAGACGACTTTACTCGAGGAAGAATGATTGGGAAGCTTGAAGAGGGGCGTAGTGTGACCAGTGTCGCCGAAGAGTTCGGGATCAACAAAAGTGTTGTTTCTCGTGCTTGGAATGTCTTTAAAACTACTGGTACAGCTGTTCGGAAGGTTGGTGGTGGCCGTCCAAGGAAAACAACACCAACAGATGACCGTTACATTGTCGTACAGGCGAAAAGAAACCGTTTTCAGTCAGCGAGCGCCATATCTCAGCAACTGTGCACAGCCACAGGACGACAAGTATCAAGATTTACAGTGGCCAGACGCCTTCACAAAGGTGGCTTATTTGCTAGACGTCCTGAACGCTGCATACCTTTAAAAGTTAGCCATCGGCGGCACCGTTTAGAGTGGTGCAGAGAACACGAAACCTGGACACCTCATCAATGGAGTCGTGTCCTCTTCACAGATGAGAGTCGTTTTAGTGCTACAAGCGATTCTCTACGTCAGTTGATCTGGAGAGAGGTTGGAGCTCGATTTCATCCCAATAACATCGTGGAAAGAGATCGTTACGGTGGTCCTGGAGTTCTCGTCTGGGGTGGCATTATGTTGAACGGGCGGACTGAGCTTCAGATCTTCGACCGAGGTTCTGTAACTGGAGATCGCTACTGCAATGAGGTAATCCTACCCCACGTGCGTCTGTTTCGAGGGGCCATTGGACCAGACTTCATTTTTATGGATGACAATGCACGGCCACACCGTACTGCTAATGTTCAAGAGCTACTGGAAAGTGAAGATATCAGACGAATGAATTGGCCAGCTTACTCTCCAGATCTAAATCCCATAGAGCATGTGTGGGATGCATTAGGGAGACGTCTTGCGACACGACAGTATCCTCCTGGTAACACCCATCAGCTGAAAGATGCGTTAAAGGAGGAATGGAGACGTTTACCCCAAGAACTCCTGGATAATCTGGTGCTTAGCATGGAGAGACGATGCCAAGCAATAATTGCAGCAAGGGGAGGGCATATCCCATACTAGAGAACATCTGCCAGTTGTACTTACGCTTCTTCAGGCAATAATGTGTACCGCCACTATATGTCAAATAAAGCCTTTTTTTGTTCCATACCCTACTTTAAGCTTTATATTCATTTCTGCGCCATTATTCTTTCACTATCGTTTAAGTACAAAATAATGTACATCATATTCAAATTTCATGTCAATCGGTTGATTTCTTGTAGAGTTATGACAAAAAACGCACTTGTTGCTTAAGTTTTGCACACCAGTGTATATTCATCTGGGTGAAGCTGGTTCGAAACTTTATTCGAGATAGGAACTGAATTCTGGTGAAGTATTTTTAAATTATGATTACACTCAAACAAAACAATGCCAGAATGAGCGGAAAGAATAAAAATGTTATAATCTCTTTCTATAAATTCGTTTTTATTTATTAAGAATTATCAATACTTTTTACACATAACTACCCGTATTATATTTAATAGCATAGTTTCCATACAAAGCATTGTATAAATTGCAATAATGTTTCTGTAGATTAGTTTTCACTTAGGACGATTTTTAAAAAAAGCTTACATATGTTTCAAGCTACGCGAATTTCCACGTGCATTCTTATGACTGTATTAAATGGACTAGTTTTAGATAGCATAGTAACTGTATGATATACAACGAATCAACCAAGCTATTGGAATGTTGAAGGTATTTTAAAAATGAATATTTATTTTCGATAATTAAAGGTCTACAGCAGGGTTCTTTTTTGGCTTTTCTCGCATATTTTCAGAGAATGGTAAATTTTTAATTTATCTCTCTTGTATTGATGATGGAATCGAAAATGCATTAGGATCTTTTTTCAATGTAGCATCTGCACCGAAGTCTAAACTTTGATACAGATGCTACTGCAAATAACTCATTTTATTTCTAAAATACCCTCAAATAAAGAATTAGAAAACAATTTTCATTATATGTAATCGTTAACATGCGATTACATTCCTTTCAGCGGAGTGAGCCAAATAAAGTTTAATCAATACAAATATCGCATACCGAATTTCATTTATCTGATTTGTCACAATTTAGTTACTGAGTTCACGTGCACACGCATTGGTAGACATATAATTAACCAGTACATGGATTGACCCGAAGTTTCGGAACAGATCAACGATACTGACAATTAAAAAACAAATATTATTTTTTAAATAAATTATGCTTACATTCACAAGCATACACTTGCTTCTGAAGAATTCCGTTCAAAATTAGATCAAATCTATAATTTGCATTTTAAGATCACGGGCTAAATATCATTCTTCTAGCTAGCATATTTTTCATTTATCGCATTCATTCACAGACAAATACAGTTTCCAAAATTATTATTACTACAGTTCACTCTCGATTATCCGGTTCATGATTATCCGGCTTCCATACAATCCGGTCAAGTTCTTTTATTTTTATTATTCGAGGAAAGCAAGATATCTATCGAGTCTTCTTTTACAAAGCCTAAAAACACTGTGAGTTTTGAACCTTATTTTAGGGTCACCTTTCATTAATTGTGTAATCATTTGTCAACGAAAAAATAAAACAAGTTTGTGTCCATTTTCTTCAAAATTAAGCTTACTATTAGCGTTAAGGTTTTGTTTATATTTCCAGCACTTAAGTTGGGCGTTACGGAGCGTGGGACGTTTTTATCTTTCAACTTATTTTTCCCTTAATAATTTCTTGGAATGTACAGAGTAGAATATAAACTATCGGTGCAGAGCTTTCCATTGTAGCTGAACTCGTTACCAGCAACTGCTTCTGTAATTCTAAAATTCAACTGGCCACGACAGTGTTCACATTGAGAGGAATGGAAGGTTTAGTACTTAACAAGAAAAGAGAAAATATGTGTTATAGCAGTGACTTTTGGTATATAAACTTTGAATTCTGGTATTGGTGAGTAAAGAAACGGGCTCATAGAACTGAGGTCCATCCAGCATTTTTGTAATGCCACAAGTTTTTTCACCACGGGAGTGTACTGAGTTTAACATTAATTAGAATCAGACAATTCGAAATCGTGGAAATTCGTCGAATTTCTCGATAATTGTGATATTTTCCCAATGTATATAACATACGCAAGATAATAATAAAAAAAAACATGAGAAACGATCTGAAATTTGATTGATGTATAAACTTTCCTTGATGATCTTGGATAAGTTCAATCCAGTTGAGCATTTCATGTTTCAAATGAGATGTTTGAGGATAGGAAATAGAGAATGCCTTAGTTGGTAGGGTTTCAAAAACTAGGTTCTTTCACGATGATCCCAAAAAGGAACTTCGCCACTAGAGGAGGAGTTTAAAACAAAACAAAATTTCCCTTTTTCGGTCTGATCTCGGATCCGTTTCGATCTGCTCAATTAATCTTCCGACTCTGCATCTTGATCACGTTCTCCAGAGTTCACGCGGGATCAGGCAACCGAGCAGCGAAAAAAGCAAATTTCTAAATTTATCAGCTAAAGATCAGACCTTCAGCAAAATCTGGAGACTAGTAGATCAATCGACTCACCTTAAGGTATCCGACTAGGTTTAAAAAAAATATTATTTTTCTGAAAAATTTGATTTTTTTTATAATTTGAAAATAAAATCTAGATTTCGTAGATTCTAAAACAGACTTTGCTTCAGATATATGTGAGATGGAACGATAGAAATAATCGTTTAAATAATAACAACAAATAAAAAGAAGAAAAAAAAAAGAAAATGAAATCTTCGATCTAAATTTAAAGAACATTATTTTTTTTAAATCATTAAATATCTTAAATAATTTAAGTCATTAATCAATTTAAACCGGCTTGAAATAATCACGAGACTTCTCTCTCTCTCTCTCTCTCTCTCTCTCTCTCTCTCTCTCTCTCTATATATATATATATATATATACTGATAATTTTCTTAAACTTTCATTAAAAAATTTTGTAGCAGGCAAATAAAGCCTCTGCCGATTTTGAGATGAAATAACGGCTACGTTTTCGTCGTTTTAACCCTTTAACGGGCACAAGCCGTTTTCTTTCAAAATTTTCATTTTACATTATATTTGGAAAAAGGAAGCTCATTTATGTCCAAAAAAAGTATTTTTGTTAAAATTTTGTTGTTGTGTTTGTAGTTTATTACAGGGGTGGAAACTACATATTTTCCACCGTCCCAAACTAGCAATGACATTTTACTAACTTATTCAATAGAAAAATATGAGATATAAATAATTTCACAAGTAAATATGATTTTTGTAAAACTATTTATTATTAGTTATTTCACAATTTAAAATTTATTAATGACACAGGAAATAAGTGGTAGAAAAACCAGATTTAATGTAAATGACCAAATGCATCATTTCAAATTATTCTGATGAAATAACATAACAAGGAACTGAACACAAAGTGACACTGATATTGAACATGACACTTTTGTCCGTTTCTAGTTAGTTTTACAGCTACATTATTTTCAAAATATTTTAAGGTGGTGGTAAGATAATTACCACAGCCTTAAAAAGGGTTAAGTCAAACTTTTAAAAATATCTGCTGTCAAAGAAGCGTACGTAATAATAATGCGATACTGTTAAAAGCGAGTCAACCTTTTAAAAACACATCCACTTTCAAAGAAACATGCATAATAATAATGCAATACTAGTAAAAGCATTATAAAAATATATGCGTTAAAAAGATATTAATGAATACTCCCATTTATGATTTAATTGCCGACGCGATTTCGAGCTTCTATTCGTTGCCTTCAATTGTTCAAAACCCCTAAAGGAAACATTTTCTGGCATGATGAAAAAACTAAAAAAAATGTGGTTTTAACCCTGAATTCTCCGAACAACATGAAGCTTAAACACACAAGAATGACTAAAGCAAAGGACTGACAATCCCCTCCCCTCCCCCCCCCAGAAATTAACGAATTCTTTGACATTTTTGGGAAAATTACAGATAAGTTTGAATTTATTGACACTGTGTTCATCACTGATGAATAGATGTTTACGAGTGTTCATATCCTCCTCAAAAAATAAAAGCAAACGTTTAAGAAGAAATGATAGTTAATAATTAGCGAAGCGTTAAGGCAACCATGATATGTTTTGTATAAATTTAATTGTTTTTCATCCATGAAAGCTTTTATAAGAAAAGAAAGATTAACATGAAAAGAAAAGAAAATGAAATCTACGATCCCAAATATCAAGTTATCATGAGAGAACATTATTATTTTTAAGTCATTATTTGTCTTAATTAATTTAAGTCATTAACCCGTTTTAACCGATTTTAAAGTATCACGAGACATTTCTACCGATCTCTGTACCCTCTCTCATTACACAGACATATATACATATATTGTACACATATACCTGATAACTTTTTTAACTTTCATTTTCAATTTTTCTAGCTGGGAAACAAAATTTTGGAGCTCGACCGATTTTGGAATGAAATAACAGCTTTGATGTCATAGTTCTACGTCAACCTTTTAAAAACGCATCTTTTGTCTAAAAAGCATATGTAATAATAAAGCAATACTGGTAAAAGCAGATAAATAAAGTAGATGCGATTAAAAGATGCTGATGAATATTGCCATTCATGCTTTGTTCATTTCTTGCGAGTTTTCGAGCTTCAATTATTCAAAAGCCCCTCATGAAAACAATATCATGTTCTCATAAGATAAAAGTATTTAAAAGTGAAGAGTATCCAAAATGCATTGTTATTAATTCAGTTAAGAGGTTGATAGATTCTGAATTACTGATTGCATGGCTAAAGTCTCAAAAATCACGTGAATTGAAACCTTGATTATGAGGTCCTCCTGTACTTTATATCTGGCACAGAAGAAGGTTTGTATCTTTGCCTGAGTCAAAGGAACAATGATACTGCATCTGCTTAGAAACCTTTTCTTATACTAATCTCTTTTAAATATCGTGGTTTTTTGCGTATTATCAGCATATTTGAATAAATCTTAAGACACATTTCTTCGTGAATTTAAAAGGCATAAGGCCGATCATTTACAGGCACTCTAATTGCTAAATGAAAAATATTATATTATTTGACTTGTAAATGAACCCACTTTGAGAAATATCAGTTTTCTTGATGCAATATTCTGCAATGATCAAGTGAAACTTCAAGTAGTACAATGAAACCAATTCCTACAATTAATTTTCTATTGTGCACTTCAAAAAAGGAAAAAAAAAATGCATTTGAGGATATTCTGCGCCATATTTCAGCATAATCCTGATGACACATGCAAACAAAACATTTATCGAATTAAATGTATGGACAAGAAAGTTGTTTTATTAACTAATAGTCCTAATAAATTGCAATCGAAAGAAACAAAAGAAAGAAAAAACACTAAATAGGCATTGATTCAAAAAGAGCAAAAATAAGCTGTTTTTGAAGAAACAAACAAAGAAGAAAATGATAAAATGCATAAATATCATTATTAGATTAAATTTTAGAATTAAAAAGTATTTAAAAAGAGAAGGTTTGATTTTTTTTCATGTGATTTTCAAAAAAGGCAAATTTTAAGAAAAAAAAGATCAAAAGATATATTTTTCAAAGTATCAGATGTAGTTCTTGGCGCCAATGTATTATTAATACCAGTAGTTTTAAATCATTATCTTATTCTTCATAATTTTATCAATGGGAAACCAAATTTACTAAAAGCGTTTTCTACCAAAATCCATGCAGTTAAATTGTAGCTTGTATGTACATATTTCATGTATTCCAATATATAATACTCTTTGTTAACTTTTTAAAGTTCAATATTTTTTTTGCTGCTAAGCAAATAAAGAATGTAATATTTATTATACTTCAGAATTTTCAGACACTATTCACTCAAAACAAAAAGAAATGAACTTTGAAAGAAGACAAATGTCCCAAGCGATAATATTTCACGCTGATATGTATCTGCTAGTCATTTGAATATCTAGATTAATAATAAAAAAATCGCGTGTTCTTCAGGTTCTGAAAAGAATTCACAAGTTTAAAATTGGTTTTATATATTTCAAAGTGATATCTGCGCATTCCTCCGAAATCTGTCCCTGTCAGAAGTGCTCAGATCCGAGTGCCGGACTTCCCCTTCCTGACGAATTAAAGGGAGAGTTCATTGCTCGGATTAAGCGCCGAGCGGCCGTGTTGCAGTTGTAGGCCGGCTATTGTCAGAATCTAAAATACTGCGGTCTTCGAGTTCAATTGTGCTTAAAAACACGGGGCAATTGCTTTGTTTTTGATGGCAGACACTGTCCTGGGCAGCCAAGCTTGTCTTTTTGAGATTTCTCATCGGAAATCTGGAGAACAAGTATAGATCAGAAGTGAGTCTTTTAAAATAAAGAATTTTTCTTATCACTCTATTATTCTGTGATACCATGCTGGAAGGAAGTTAGTGCTGACTTGCTTTATGCCATTAAACCGAAATCGCTTTCTCTCTGATAAAAAGAAATACCAATGGTTAATGGTCAATTCTTGCAGTTGATAAAAATTTTCAATTACAGATGCCGATAGTAAGTATATCTGAAGAATCTTTGAAAAGTGATTTCATTTTCAGAAATTACTCTTGAAAATATTCCTATCGCTTTATTATTCAGTGATGCCGTGTTGTGCCACGACGGAAGTGGATAACTATTGTGCCGGTGTCACTCTTTGTCCTTGATAACAAGAAATACCAAAGGTAGACGATCAGTTCCTGCTACAGATAAAGTTTTCCTATTATAGAAGCCGATGTTCGAATGCTAACTGACTTCAACCATAAATTAAAAGTAATTTATCTCATTCGTTATTAGAATGTGCCTTAATTTTTTTAATAAACTGCTTAGCATTACTTATCAGCAAAATATTAGTACATTTGTTAGATTGAAATTAACCAAAAAGTGAAACTAATATTATCCCAAAGTGAATAAAAATTAATATTTGCTTTTCAGATCTTAATAAGTGTATTCGGTTTTTAGTAAAGTACACTTTCAAGAATTCACGGTTCTCTCTCTCTCTCTCTCTCTCTCTCTCTCTCTCTCTCT
>JAOUZG010002851.1:3319512-3332056 GCA_026289955.1 Argiope argentata | reverse complement strand
TTTTCCCCCGCTCAACTTTTTCTTTCCTTCTTTGTAGGTTTTAAGATATGACGTGGCGGGAATATTTTTTGTTTAACCGTCACTTTCTGTTTTTTTTTAATACGTTTTTAGAAAATATACCCTGGAAGTTAAAATAACAATTTCAATAATCAAATTCACCTTTCCATAAGTATTATTTCTACCGCTTCTTGTCATTAAATTTATAAAGAATTTTTAAAGCTATTTTATAAAAACGCATTGCTGGGAAATATAGAAATGAAGCTTTATTTTTAAAATAGGCTTCATTTCAGGCGAATTCAAATTTTTTTTTCCATAAAATTGCATTTAGCAATTTAACATTTCAAAACTCTTTTCGAAAATGCTTTCGCTCGCTTTTGAAAGCAAAAGTTTTAATACGATTAATCTGGTTTTGTGTTGGGACCAATAAATATTCATAAATTGTTTTGTGATCGTATTTATACAGGCTTTTGGGACCAATTACAAATATGAACGTTTTTTTCTTCCATTTTATAGTTCACTCTGCTTTTAAATAAATATCGTAAGATAAACAATAAATAGATAAAATAAAAATTCTTGGGAAAAAGTTTTTTTTAATGGTATTACATTTTTTTTTCTTTCTGGGAGAATTTCGGAAAAATATTTCAAAAATGTTTTTTTAAATAAAATAAATTTTATAAGTATAGTCAAAACAACAAACAATTTTCTTTCTAATTCCCTTTTCTGTGTTAGGAAGTAGAATGTTTAATCAAATGAAACCCCACGCTGATCTATTAAATCAAACTTTTATTCTACAAAATTCTACTGGAATGCATAAGAATGTTTAAGTAAAATGGTGCAGTCAAATCCTTGTGCTATCAAGTCTTATAAACAAAAAGAAAAAAGAATATAGATGAATGCAAAATTATTGGAAAGTAATTATGAGAAATTTCACCGAATGTATCGTAAATTATTTAATACTAGCTTTTATTCGCGATTTCGCACGCGTGAAAATTTTTATGCGTATGTATGAGAACTGGCCATCTAATCACAATGTAAGATGCCACCAAACCGTATCCTTATGGTCCTGCTGAAAATAATTTTTGCCTTAAAAAATTTCGTTAAAATTGTCTCCAAATTTTAGCAAAACGGCCGAATCTAGCACGAACGGTAGCATTACCGTTTCTAATCGTAAGGTTTCGATGAACGTTGCAGCAAATTAATGGAAATATAGAAAACAAATCAATAAAAGCAGGAAAATACATGCAAGCAAAAAAATGTAATCGAAAATAATGGAAGTAAATGAAAGGAATACGTACAGCGGGAAAGATCGAATTACAGTAACAAAAAAATGATGCCAATGTAAACTCAAACATAACTTTACCGAAAAAATAGCAAACTCGCAAAGAACCAAATGGAACCAATATATCAAAGAGTAGCCCACATAACTAACCTAAAAACAAGTTATTTGCAGTATGGACAGCAAATAAAAAAAAACAGCAAACCAATTATTCAAAATCATTTCCCTGACTAGTCGGGCCGAAACAAAATCAATTTAAGAACAAACTGCGAATGCAAATTCAAAGCCATTTGGGGAAACGTAAATGCGTGAATTTTGTACGCCAGGTGGAGTAATGCGAATAAGAAATTATTATTTTCCTTTATTATGTATTAGTACTTTGCCGTTAGCCGGGTGTAAGCGAAAAATAGCCAAATAATATAGAATTCCACCAAATTTCTTTGGCTATTTTTTGCTCGAGCTAGGATAACGGAAAAGTACTTTAATTTAAATCCAGAAATACTTCAAAATTAATCCGAAAGATTGATTAATTAACAATGTTTAATTTTAAATACATCAAGCTCTAAGAAAATAAACAGAATCAGTTAAAATAACTGGTCAAGGCCTTAGTCATTTGACGGTGAGGAGATGAATATTTTTGGCGAGAAGGTTCGTTTTTAGTGAATCAAAAATAAACCACTCAATTAGCGAGAATAAATAGCCGCGTATGTTCTATTCTAGACTATAATATATTTTTCTGCAAAATTTCATCCAGTTTCCTTCAGCCATTCTAGCGTGATTGACTAACATCATCTATCCATCTTAAATTTCACATTTATAACAGTAGCATATATTTATTTATGAATTTTATTAAACTATTTTACTAGAAATTATTCATACGGTTTTTTACATTTTTTTTGTTTAAGAGATACGAAAAGAAAGCATTATAATTATATACTATTATTAACACAAACTTTGACATCAAGATATTGATGACTCTTCACGTTTCAAATCTTCCTAAGCTCGATAAAACGAATTTTTGGAATTGTTTCCGTCATTGAGCACGAAACTTCAAAAACGATTCGATTTAAATGAATGAAATATGCACTACATTGCACTAAATTGGCTGATTTATATTAAATTTTGAAATAAATCCTTTTTAAAGTCCGTATGCTCGGCCGTCCGAATGTAAGTTAACGTGATAATCATAAAAAAAAGAGAGATAAAAATTGACACGCATATTTAAAATTTGGTTTTAAATTTGCTTTGAAATTCAGAATCAAATCTATTAAGGTATTGATCCCCTGTCAGCCCGTACTTTAATAATGCATATAAGCCCTGTGACTCAGAAACACATTGACTAAATATAGTAAATCTTAATGAATTTTGTGACTGCAGTTGTAGTTCCGAGTCAAATTTCGGTTTTAATCTTCCGGAAAAAATCTAAACTACCATTCAGTTCTCTGCGATTATTTTAATTAACCACATCCCATTAATTAACTGCCACAAACAGCTCTGCAATTGTTTTTTTTTTGGGAAACTATTGTTTGCGAATAGAATATGGTTAATAATATGCGTTCATTATATAGCGTACGTAAAAACGAGAAAACCATTCAGCTGATTAAAAAAAAACTGTGAATCCTTTTATAAACATTTTACCTAATATATTTTTTAAATTTTTATCTCATTTTAACAATATTTAATTTATATTTGGTAGAACTTAATAATTTTATGAACTTTTACTATCCAAGAATCTAAAACCGCTTATCTGATTAAAGTAATCTTAATCAAGATTCTTAAAAAATAGTAACCTTTAACAGAACTATTTTGGATGTGTTTTATACATTTTACAAAGCTTTGTAATATATGTAAACAATCTAAATAATAAGTGTAAACAATCTAAAAATAATTTATCCGCTCATAAAAAGAACTAAAGTCATGATGTCAAAAGAAAACTACAACTAAAGCAGTCAACTTTGTTTTTGTTGTACATGAAAGATATGAATAGTAATTAACAACTGATGACACTTCCTGTGATCTTGGTTTAATGGACACTATCTCCACACCTCTGGTTCCACTGAAAAATATAAAATATTCCTCAGAGTGGTCACTACGTCTTTCAATATTAACCTACATCGATCTGAAGTTGAGAATTGTTCATCTTACATTTTCAATCTGCGTTGATGATGCACATTCGTGGAATTTCTACCTCCGCGTCCAAGGAAATAGCTGATAGTCCCGTTGCACATTCCGTTGTCTAGACTAGAGCGATCTAGATTGATTTAAACCGATAGCTATACTGCTAGTTCTGAAATGAAATCTGTTGAAAAACCATAAACCTTTGATGAATGTAACTGGATTTTAAAAAAATTAGTTTTGAAAAAGGAATTGATTAAAGAGTTAAAAACAAAATTGCAGTTCTTAAAAAGCATGAAAGTTAGGATTAATCAGTACAATGATGCGACATATTCGAACATTTCATAGTCTCTTCATTGTACAATTTTGAAAAATCAGTGCTTTTTAAGGGCAATCTAAGCAATGAACGTCGTTAGTTCCAACAGGAATAAATGCGGCGGCCAAAAAAAAATCTTTCAACGAGTGTTTTAATTCTATATTTTGAAACCAGTACTATCTTTCAGAAAATTTAAAAGAAAAAAAAACAAGGTGTGAGCCTTGCATTAATGTCAATAATAAATTTCTTACTGATGATACATTCTGAACAAATATATATAACTTCAAACACGGTGAAATTAAAGTTACTTTGAAGAAATGGGTTTAACTAATAGTTTGAAGCTCTTCAGGCTTTTTTGGGGGAGTTGTTCTTAATATTGGTATGTGTTTTGATTTCCTTTTTCTAATAATTGTGATTTTATATCTTATGGTTTGGTTTGAGCAGTTTTCTGTAATTCTATTTAGATACAAAAAATGATATAATTTGCCTGTTATTGAGTGATTTTTATCTTGGTGTATATTTTGATGATTTAATTTTAGGTTTTATCATGTTTTGTTGTTTATTTTAAACATTTTTCTGTAAATCTATTAATTTTTTTAAATTTTTTTTTTGTAAAATTGTATTTTAGTAAAACTCATTTAGCTCCAAAACCTCAATTTCCTGAGATTTTCAAGTCATGAGGGATTCAATTTTTTGACGAAAGTCAGACCCTCACAGAAAATATTCCTGGTTTGAATTCCTGCCTGAGGGCGACCCTTGAAAGAGTCTTTAGGCCGGATTCATCGTATATTTTCCTTTTGGTTTTTGCTTTAAATTTAATTTTTTTTTTGCTAATTTGGCTCATTTTATTTGTGTTCGAGTTGTAGCAGCATTGGCTTTCTCAAAATACAATGTATGTTTTAGTATTTTGGTTCAAGAAATATATTTAGGTATATTCCATGTTGTTTATCTTTGATATAATAGTTTATGGCCATCGTTTTTTCTCCTTTTTTTTCTCTTGGTATGATAAAAATATAGTTGATTTTACTCATTATTATTATTGTTATAAATAATTAATGTTTTTAAAAACTGGAGTGCATTACATTATGCAGCAGCTCTAATAATGGGCAATAGAAAACGTGCAGAAAAATTGTTTAGAAAAAAATAACAATATGCATATCTTTACGAATTCAAAACAAGAAATTGCGATTTTTCTCGCACTACAATATTTCGGAAACACGTCTAGCAAAGTAAAAAACACTCGTCATAATAATGAAGCTAAAATATTATTATAAAAGCTCATTTCAATATTTTTTTTCAATTAAACATAATTCTCTTTGCATGAAGGAGGGCAGAAAAGTATTAAGTTTTAATGTTTATATTAGATTACAAATTATTTTTATAAATTTTTATTCAGCTTTCATTTTTTTTAAATTGGAATTTTACAATCCATTTTTAACACCCTTCCATATAAACGAGAGTTTTCACATTTTAATCCTTATTCGCAATACAATATTTTAATATTTCAACATTTTTTTAAGAACACTATCCCTCCCGAAAATCAAAATTTTGTATTCTGCTCATTACACTGAAATGATATTGAGATTGTAGGCTGATCTTGCCCTTGGAGAATTGATTGAAGGATTGATACATTATCGACAGACGAAGTAGGCTATATGAGATAAAAAAAATATTCGTTTGACTGAAAAAATGCGTTTTATTGTGTATTTGTGAACAAAAGAAAAAATAATTTGTGCATAAGAGAAAAAAAAAGGTGTTTCCTTAACAGAAAATCGTTTTTAGTATGGGGTATTGTTTCCCAGGATGACAAACAACTTTGACATAGAATCCCTAAGGCTGGAGTAATCTATCATAATCATCCAGAAGAATTGTTTCCAGTATTCGAAGAGTTGGTGGGGGTGGTAGGGGTCCAGAAATTCGTCTACCTAAAGACGTTCCGAACATTCTCGCCTGGGTTTAGGTCCAGAGAACATGCTGGCCAATACATTCGTATGATTCCTTCCTCCAAAAGGAAATCATTCACCAAATTAGCACAATGTGACCTGCAGCTGTCGTCTATTAGCATGAAGTCATCTCAATCTCTGCAGCGTAAGGGACTACAATAGCTTTCAGGATCCCACCCCTATATTGGCCACCAGTTTGAGCTCCATTTCGAACGATATGAAGAGAGGTGCATGAATATATACGCCAGCACAGACCATCACTCATTCACCGCCAAATCTTACACTTTCGTGCACGAACACAAGAATGTTTCCAGTGCCACGTTCCCTCCAGATGAAAATACGCTTATTATCAGGCTGAACAGAAAAAAGGGACTTGGCAGAGAAAGAAAAAGATTGCCCCATTCGTGTTTCCTCCCCTGCACATGCTCTGTTGCCCACTCTCGGCGAGCGTGACGGTGCCTTGCTGTTAACGTGACACACTTCATTGTTCGGCTAGCACACAGATCAACAGCACGAAAGTGGTTTTGGACGGTTTGTGTCGAAACTGGGATGCCAATAGCTGAGCGAAAGATTTATTGAAGATGAATGCCAATTCCGATTTCGATGTCTCCGAGCCGTCAGTGTTAAATAATGTTTTCATTGGATTTCTTTGTACGTCTATGCCTGTGCCCTGATCTTCGACCTGCATATCCAGCCTTAAAAAACGGTTCCAGATCCTCGAAACCTTACTTTTTGGAACTCCAATGGTTTCACCCTCCCCCTAACCAGGCAATAACTCTCCAAGATTCTGATTCCGTTAAGTGACTTCGTTGAGGCATCGCCCTCATCGAAACAATGCGCTTACTGAACGTCGATCATTCTTTTAAGCTTTGTCTTACATTAAGTTGAAAGCCAAATCAAATTCGCTGCCACTAAACAGTCGCCTTAGACGTCGAATTTAAACTTTGCATGCTGAAAAGTTTGAAAATAAGAAAAATTTGTATGAGTGTCTCTCTTATACCTCTATTTCATACTGAACTTACAATATCCTTTAATTGTCTTGAAGAGTGTATTTTCATTGATATCAGTTTAATAGATGTGTAAATTTTTCTGAAGTTTAACAATTTTATACGAATTTTTTTCGCTTAATTTTCAACAATAGATTGCATCGTTGCTCCAAAATTTAGGCCAATTTTATTTCTCATCACCTGTTGAATCACGCGATTTTCTTTCCATTCTTAAAAATTAGAGGGGAAAGGTTCTTAGTTTCTGCATAATTTACATGGCGAGTAAAAAATCAAAGTTAAAGACACCGGAAGTTACGTATTTAATAGTGTTATGACGTCATGAGACAGATTCCTATTAGAAATGTTCATGTAAACAACGAATAGAACACACAGAAGAATGTTCATTTCTTTCTATTCGGAATCAAGGAAACAAATTAATGTTTAGAATTTGAAATTAATTACCAGTATACCCAACAAATCATCTGGTTGCCCAGCAAGATAATGAATCAAAAATTAAAAAGGAAAAATAACTTAAATAAAAAAATTGATTTTTAGTAATTAATAATTAGTGGGACTGCTCTCTCCGAAACTTTCTTTCATACTTTTTAATCTTATCCCCCTCCATCTCACTTAAAATTGTTGGTTTTAATTAAGTAGTGAATGCCTTTTATGGTAGCGAATAATTGTTACCAAATATTGATACTTGGCGCGATTTTTAAACTTTTACTGAATTTATTAGGTGATCCTTGGCGATTTTTTGGGGGGGGGGATTAATCTTTGGCATGCAGTTGGTGAATAGAATTTGTGTTTTAGATGTATTTTTTGTAAGGGCCGGAAACCACAGTTTTACATACAGTCACAAAATCACTTACCAAACTCGATAGATTTAATCAATACGTTTTTTTTTTAGTTGCCGTTTTCAAATATTTGAGAAAGTACAGACAGACAGAGGGGCAATTCATTAACGGATTTGATTCCAAATGCGGCAGGTATCTAGATTTTAGACGTTAAATATGTATGTCCAATTTTGCCCATCCAACTCTTTTGAAGTCATGTTGTTATTTGTCGTTGTTTCTTGTGGCACTTGCCACAGACAAACTCGCTGACGTAGTCAGCGATTTAAATTTAATCAGCGTCTCTTGTTTTTGTATTAGCGCCCATTAGGGCCAACAGTACGACCTTTGCTATTCGGTCATCACATTCGCTTGCACAACCCCCTTTTACGAGGTGGTTAAATTTACACACTTCATAGATAGAACACAGCAGAACAACCCTACACGAAACGGGGCTCGAACACAGAACATTCAGATCGCGGGGAAGACACTCTACCCCTTAATGCCTGGATGCCGGCGTTTTGCAGTTATTGTTTTAAAATACATTAGAACAGTCAGATTGTTTTAAAATAGAGTTCAATCAAACTTCAAAACCATAAATTTGGTGTGGAGAACGTATACCAAATTTCATCCACTTAGTTCACCATGTTTCGGAGAGTTATTGTGTTCAGAGACGGATGCAATGCAAAAGTGTGTTTTTCGAACTCAGGGAAGTCTGAAATGTAAAGAATTATCGAATTCTGGAAGGCAATTTTTTTTTTATATTTACACTCTTTCGATACTTCGTATATGGGGAAATAAAAATGTGCATTTAAAAACAATGCATAAATTTATTATGGTCCATTTTATCATTACCGGTAAAGGATAAAAAAGCGTTCCACCCTCTTTTATCTCGTTTTTATATAAGAGTGAGAGTGGTTTACAAGCATCCACTCTCGAAGGTTATTATTAGTAGAAATTACGGAAAGGGCGTGGTCCAGCTATTCGTCTACCGTCACACTCTTGATTGCAACACAGTCTGATACATTAACGTTTTGAAGTTCGCTGTCATTATTATAATAAACTGAAATCTCAAAAACATGCAAAACGCTTGGGAAGTAAAAGAAGCAACACTAAGAAAGAACTGCCTCAAAAACAATGGCGTTGTAGTAAAACGGTGAAAGGAATCTGTTAAATTAAAGAATTGCTTTAGATTGTTTTTAGATTGTATGAAAATAAAATTGACCGTCATTTTACCCCATTGTACTATGTTTTCGAAATTTTTGAAGTTTATTTTACCCTTCCTGCGACATTATCCTTATTAGAGTCGATTTAGTTATTTAAATGATGTCACGTGGCTTAATCTCATACATACTCTAACATTTAAATACCTTATTTAAATGCACAGTGGATATCAAAATTAAATAGCAGCCGTATATTTAATATGTATCATGTATGCCAGCTTTAACTTTACATAAAGGGAACTTTTTTTTAAATGTGAGGATGAAATATGGATTTCATTTCTCAACAAAAATTAAAACTGAAGGTAAAATGAATGATAAAGGTCAATCTCTTAAAATATTTTAAAAGGTTCTAAACGATGTTAAAAATAGATATGGATATGAATAATTGCTTTTTGGAATATATTTTACTTTTCGAAATAATTTATAACATCTCATCAAGAAAGAAGTTCATTAAAATTAGTTTAAACATACAAACAGGGGTGGATTTTGATAGTATGGGGCTAATGGGGCTAAATAATTGAGGATCTCTTTCCTCTATATACAAAGTCGTAAATAATCCATCGGTCTAGTACTGATGATTAGACTTCAAAGGTTCCCATTATCACGAGGCCCGAGGTGAGCGCCTCTAATGCTTATATGTAAAACCGCCAACATTAACAAAACCATTACATAAATCTATGATTATTAATTATTATTGGGATTATTTAATTCAATTTATTTAAGATATAATAGTTTCAAAAAATAATTTCATTTGTCAATTTGGAAATTAACAAGTAATATAAAAATAATTTTTTGAAATCAATTCATACTTTGGACATTGGGAAAAAATTTAGGAAGTTAGGAATTTTTTTTATTTTAGTTACTTTTTATTAAATAGTAACAATTTTTGTTCTCGTGTTCCACTTTACAACGGAAGGAGGTGTGTAGTAACTTCTGAGGGCATGGACTCCGGAGCACCCGAATAACGGTCACCTGTAACTCAGTATCCCCAGTGGTAAAACTCCCGACACGCTTAACTTTGCGACTAAGTTCGAACTCGCAGTACAAGGGATGCGAATCCAACGCCCGACCAATCAGGCTATCGCGATCCAAAGATTGAGACTACAATAAAGAACTATTAAAAAGGCGAGAAAGTTATTTTTTTAATTAATTAATAAAAATTTAATGAATTAATATTTGAAAAAACTGTATTAACTTCGAGTGTCATCCGCTACAAGTTTTAAAAAATTTACTTGAACTTGATTGGACGAATAAAAAGTATTTAATTAACGATTGAAATTGTGAACAAGAGAGATATATGTAGGGAGAGTGTGAACTAATAGTAGGAATCTAAAAATAATTTCTGTTATAACTCGAGCGAACGGAACTTTATTTAATGATAGCACATTTCAATACGAATCTGAGGATTTCAAAATATAGATACTTTTTGGTTAGTTATAGACATCTGATTGAAAAAAAAGCGATTTTACTCATTTATCCTCATTTTTTTCACAACAGAAAAGTGATCGGCTATTAAAAAAATAATGTGAAATAATATCGAACACAATATAGTATTACATAATTTAAAGCTAATTTTGGAATAAAATTATCAATAGTAAATTTAAAATGCAATGCCATAAAAAAGTTGCATAATTATAGCCGTAGATGACTTTTACCGTTCCTTGATTTATAGCCGTTCCTTGATTTTCCACCATTGATAATGATCTGTTTCAATGGCAGTTATGTACTGCTTTTAGCAAAAGAACTTAAACGATGTCTTCATATAAATGGTAACGTTGCTACTTCAATTGCTGTAGTTTATACAAAATTTTTAAAAAAATCATTTAAAAATATTAATTTCTCTCCTCTTTAAAATAAAATATCGAAAATTTCAATGTCACATTTTAAAAATTTAGCCATGTTATTAATTTGGTCGGTCGACTATACAAAAAAGTCCTGTTTCCTTAAGATTTGGAAGAAAACAATGAATAAAGAAACAAGGTCTTTAAACAAAAATTAAAATTTAGGATTAAAGAGTATGACTATAACATAGAGGATCCAAAACAACGCCTCTATTATACCAAATTAGGTCGGTGATCCATTTGTTAAAATTTTGGATAAGAATGATGATTGATTTCGATGTTTAATCGAGCTTTTACCATAATCATTGAAAGCAAAAAAAAAAGAAAAGAAAATGCGTTTTCGGCCAAGATTCAAAATGATTAATGAAAGACTAAAGTTTCGAGGGAATGATTGACGGGTTACTTCGATCCGCCCGAAGGCACACGGAAAAACTTGAACGACCGAACCGCCGCAACAGCGGCATAGGCAGGAATTGTGATTGAGTCGTAAGGACCATCACCGGTCACGGTACAACCCTTCCCGTAAGAAGTACGCTCCATCATTGAAGGGAGGACACTAATCCCCCCCTGTTATTACTGCCACCCTGGTGGAAGTGGGTTCCAAGAATTCTGGAAGCCTCTCATCCTTAATTACGAGGCACCCCTTCCTTGAGATAAAAGTTTCGAAAGAAAAAGGAAAACGATAAACAGGTTGCTATAGCATTTTTTAAAGTCAAGAGAACTTTGACTATATGTTTACGAAAAAAAATGCCTCCACACTTTAAAAAACTGGTTAATAAGATGCGATTCACTTTTTGCACTCCTATCTTGAGTATTCGTCTGATAATCTTGGCTGACTGAGAACGATTTCACCAATGCTCGAAACACATGGGGAATGATATAAAATTAAAAACATTAAAATGTTAATATGGAATTGCCATGTTTTAAACATGATATTGAATTAGTTTCAGAATCTAATGAATACAAAAGTTTGTTTAAAGGAAAAATAAAATAAATCTATCTAACTTTTTTAACGTAATTTCTTTTTAAATATATATATGACTTTATTATAATTTGTTTCATTTTTTTCAAATACTTCTGTAGGTAAGTTTAATAATTTAGTTCTGTAAAGATTATGCATGAATATTTTCAAAAAATGTCTCAGTTCTGAAATATTTAGTATCACATTTGTAAAAAACAAATCCATAATATGTTGCAGAAAAAAAAATTCGAAATCAATATTATAAATATAATATTCATAAATTTATGAAAATTCCAACTAAAGTATTAAATTTTAAATACATGTTCAGTTAAAAAAAATCTTCTTAATATAGTTATTTAATAAATTCTCACAATGTGGCTTACTTAACATAATTTACTTATTTTTATTATTAATATTAATCCCTTAAGCTATCTATTTATTTTGCTTTCTAATTGCAACTCACATCCTATTTCAGATATATTATATGTTATTTAATATATTATATGTTTACTGAATTTTAGGTTTGAAATTAAAAACTCAGTAATTCGATGCGCGAATCAGATTCGTCATTGCAAGTGAAGAGGTTAAGGAATCGGACAAAAAGAAATAACAATGTTGAGCGATCTTATATCAAACGAATCTATCAAATTCTTGTTTTAAGAAACTATAATAATTTACTACATAAATAATTGATAATGATGAACTGAGTGATCTTCTAATGCCAACAGTGAAAGCAGCGATAATTAAAGAAGATAATGTT
Organism: Argiope argentata; assembly: GCA_026289955.1. Lineage (NCBI taxonomy): Eukaryota > Metazoa > Arthropoda > Arachnida > Araneae > Araneidae > Argiope > Argiope argentata. The sequence goes on along the minus strand of JAOUZG010002851.1, from coordinate 3,319,802 downwards.
CTTTAAGAGTACAAGAATAGTTTGGAAAGAGAAGGACACACGCACACACACACGCACACACGCTTTTGTCAGTCGACAGTACCCAAAACAAACGAGGTGAGCGAGGCTTGTTGCCAGTTTATCACAATTTATGTCTGAATATGACTTTTCATAAAGAAGTTTTAACAAGAAAAAGGAAGAAAAATCTCTTGAAAGAAACCGAAAAAAAGAATTTAAAAAAGTCCCTTTGCTGGCTGCTCACCAGAGCGAAGAAGATAATACTGAAGAAAAGAAGTTTTACCCTTAAAAAA